>JBBPMU010000711.1:5115-15207 GCA_038090475.1 Wakefieldia striispora | reverse complement strand
TCTGCTACCTCAAGGACAAGACCTCCTGTAACAATAGCTCCCGTTTTTGTATCCTCTCCTGCAGATAGGGCAATACACATTCCCATATCCCTTTATGCAGGAAGGACAGGAGAAATCGTCGCCACCACCGCCCTCATCGACTCTGGAGCCACCGGATCGTTCATCGACCGAGACTTCGCTGTATGGAACCGGATCCCTCTCGTTAGACTCACCGAACCTATCGGAGCCAAGAACGTAGATGGAACTAAGAATAAAGCTGGAGAAATCCATCACAAGGTATTCATCACCTTGCGCTATGCTGACACAGAACACCAACAGGAACTTATGGTGATCAACTGTGGATCCCAAAATATCATTCTGGGAATGCTGTGGCTAACGAAGGTGAACCTGCAGATTGACTCTACTACTATGACCATCGAATTCGACCATGGACAGAAAGTTCAACGACATGACGACTCCCTGAGGGAAGCGCAAGCCTACCTCATCCACTTCATGGATAAAAACCTGGACCAAGTATCCAAGTCTAATTTCGACGCTAGGCAGCAAGCCATCAAACAGTGAATCATACGAAAAGCAAAGGAAGCCAAACTCCTCCTGGAAGTGATCCGGAAGGTAACCCTTTCGACCATGATTGCTGCACAAAAGAAGGCCCCGCAGGTAGCACTGCCTGATGCGTTTAAGAACTTCAAACAGGTATTCAAGGAACCGGACGACGGTTTCATCCCTCCATCCTGAGACTTCGACCATGCCATCGAACTCAAGGACTCATTCGTTCTGCGGAAAGCAAAGCCATACTCCCTTAATCCTGCCGAAACAACTGTCTGCAAGGAGTTTATCAAGGAACACCTAAACAACAGGACTATCCACCCATCCAAATCCCCTCAAGCTGCCCCCTTTTTCTTTGTCGCCAAGAAGGATGGAAAGCTCCGACCCTGCCAAGACTACCGATACCTAAACGAACATACTGTCAAGAATGCCTATCCCCTTCCGCTTGTCCCAGATCTTATGGACAAGCTCCGTGGCTCCAACATCTTTACCAAGATGGATGTTCACTGGGGATTCAATAATATTCACATCAAAGATGGTGACCAATGGAAGGCAGCTTTCATCACTCCATTTGGCCTCTACGAACCCCTCATCATGTTCTTTGGCATGTGCAACAGACCCCCCACCTTCCAGGCATTTATGGACCATTATTTCGGCGACATGATGGCCAAGGGATGGCTTATCATTTACATGGACAACCTTCTCATCCACACCAAGGACAACCAAAACCTCCATGACGAACAAACCCGTCATGTTTTGGAACGAATGGCAGAGCTCCACCTACACCTCAAGCTAGAGAAATGCTCCTTCTCGCAGAAATCCGTTGATTTCTTAGGAATGATCATTACCGAAGATGAAATCCGCATGGACCCCACAAAGCTTGCTGCCATCAAATCCTGGGTCCCCCCTACCTCCGTCAAAGGCATTCGCTCCTTCATCGGCTTCTGCAACTTCTATCAAAAATTTATTGCAGACTTTTCCGCTATCGCCGCCCCTCTTATTGCCCTCACATGAAAATCTGCCGCCTGGGAATGGAAGGATGATCAACAACACGCCTTTGATACCCTCAAACAGAAATTCCTTTCCTTGCTGGTCCTTTCTATGCCGGACCCGCAACACCCCTTTACCGTCATGACCAACGCCTCTCTCACTGGTGCGGGCGCTGTCCTTATGCAAAAGGATGTCAATGGGGATCTCCACCCTTGCTCGCACTTCTCGTGCACCTTCTCCCCAACTGAGTGGAACTACGACATCTACGATTGCGAGCTACTTGCAGTTATTAAAGCCCTCAAAGAATGGCGCCAGTATCTCAGCGGCACTCCACACCCTGTTACGGATTTCGAAGATACTTGGGAACAAGACGTCGAAATCATTTGGAGACAGCTCTCTGGTGAAGACGATACGGACATGGATACGTTTTTCCTTCCTACTCATTCTTATGATCGCTACTGGTTTGACCTTTCTTCCATGGTGTATAGAGACCTCACTTGGGAGATCATCGATAGTGGTCAATATGACCCTATTATCCATGACTTCTAGGTTATCCTTCAGACTTCGCACGGGAACGCTGCCGTTTCCCATGTTTACAGATGCCCCTGGACTTCTGCATCACTTCTACTGGGAAGTCCTATTTATCTCTTTTCCTTTTATACTTAGTGGCTCCCCACTTCTCCTTTCAGACATGGGACTCCAATTCCTTTTACGCATATGTTTCCTTTTACACGTTCTTCGTTGATTCCCTTTTACGATACATGCAACACAACACGTCTTGTTGATTTCCTTTTATGCGTCACCCCTTTATGGTAACCCCTCTAGTATATAAAGGGTCGACTTGTAGTAGATAGCTCCCCAGCTAATTCTATGCATTTCTGCCTGCAAAGTCTTCACTCCTGAAGAAGGTTGCTCGACTTGCCTCCTGCGCTAAGCCCTTCCAGTCTTCCACCTCTCTGTGCTTACGGGCTTCTCTCTCACGAGTGATAGCCATATACTCTGCTCCTAGTCATCGCTGACACTACGAGTATGAAAGGATCTCGAGTGAAGTCTTTGTTCCACACCCGCGTAACACATCCTGTCACCATTATACCGACCACAAGAATTTGGCATACTTCAAGCAACCTCGCAAGCTCACCCACCGACATTCCCGATGGATGCTCTTTCTTCAGGACTTCGATATCCTCTATGACACCTGCCCTGGTTCCTATATGGGGCCTGCCGACGCCCTTTCTCGAAAGGACTTTGTCGACACTTCTGAGGATAATCGGGACGTCACCTTGCTCGATCCTGAACATTTCATCAATGCCATAGACGCGGACCTTGCCAATAAGATTGCTGATTCTACCACCAATGACCCCATTGTTCAGAAGGCACTGCTCGCATTGCAGAATGGTAGCTCCCTTTTCCCCTGCTCCTCCCCGAAAGATTGGGAATTCCACAATGGTTCTCTTTTCTTCCAAGGATGCCTCTATATCCCCAATACAGCTCGGAAAGAACTTGTCACCTCCATCCATGATTCCCCCGCCACCGGCCATCCTGGATATTTCCGACTCCTTCACCTCCTCCGCCGCGACTACTGGTGGCCCAGAATGGCTACCTTTGCTCGGAAATTTATCGCTGGTTGTGCCACTTGCCAGGCAAAAAAGGTTGTCACCCATCCCACTACACCCCTGCTTTCCCCTATTCCATCCAAGGCAACCTGCCTGTTTCAACAGATCTCTGTCAACCTCATTACCGACCTTCCCCTGTCTGCTGGTCATGATTCTATAATGGTCGTGGTCGACCATGGTCTTACAAAGGGGGTAATTTACATTCCTTGCTTGAAATCTATCTCCGCTGAAGGGGTAGCATCCCTATTTTTCTCTCAAGTTTTCCCTCGATTTGGCCTACATGACAAGCTCATCTCTGACCGAGGCCCCCAATTTGCCTCCGCTTTTGCTAGAGAACTTGCTCGACTCCTGAATTACGACCTTGCCCTCTCCACCGCCTATCACCCTCAAACCAACAGCGAAACCGAATGAGTAAATCAAGAACTAGAAACCTATCTTCGGATCTTCTGCAAAGGAAAACCCTCTACCTGGGCTTCCCTCCTTCCTATGGCTGAATTCTCCCACAACTCCAACGTTCACTCCATCACCAACCAATCCCCATTTTCCCTCATGTATGGCTATGAACCCCGTGCATACCCCCTGCTCTCCCAGACTACCTTCGTCCCGGCCGCCGAACAACACCTCTCTAAACTCGATGAAGCCAGAACGGAAGCCCTTACTGCCCATCAGAAGGCACAGGACGACATGAAATCCCGCATTACCACCAAGTTTACCCCTTGGAAAGTCGGTCAGAAAGTCTGGCTTGACAACAAGAACCTGAAACTTGGCTATCACTCCTGAAAGCTTGCCCCTAGATGCGAGGGACCCTTCGAAATCACTCAAGTAATCTCTCCTGTCTCTTACCGACTAAAACTTCCTCCCACTTGGAAGATACACGACATCTTCCACACCTCCATCCTCTACCCTTATTGGGAAACCGATGAACACGGCCCCTCCTTCTCTCACCCGCCACCGGATCTTCTCGGATCAGAAGAAGAATACAAGGTCGAAGCCATCATGGGACATTGGGGTTCCACATGGAATCCGCAGTTCCTTATCAAATGGAAAGGCTATCCCTCTTCTGACAATACGTGGGAACCACCATCCAATTTGGTACACGCCAAGACTCTCCTCAACTTATATAAAGCCTCTCATCCCAAGGCTTTTCCCTCATTCTGCCTTCCCACTACATGATCGAAATCACCTTTTCGCTCATCATTTTCCTCATCTTCTCCACCCTCACCCTCTTCTTCTTCTACTCCATCTTCGCCATCGCCCTCAAACTTCAATACTCCTGTGACGCCCTCTTTTTCGTCCTCCACCTCACTCCAAACGGAATTTCTGTTGGAATCATCTCCCCCCATGACATCACCACCCCCGTCCTTCGCTACTCCACCGGCTCGACCTACTCCGGCTGGACGGCTGAGGTGGATGGTTGGAATGATTCTTGAGTCCTTCCACTCCTGTTCATCTTCCTCTCACATCTCTCTCTCTCCTCCCCAGTCTATGCCATCCACTCCTATATCTCCCCTGGTGTACCTGGACATTCCCCTTGACGCCCTCTTATCCACTTTGGACCCTATTCCCCTTTTTCTAGATAGACTTCCACATTTCCATCGAAACGTCCTCTATGCTGTGATCATCTCTTCACCACCACTCGCACTCCCACTTGCGAACCTTCCCTTACCCTCTCACTCGACGGTCATCCCACTCCTCATCCAGGCCTTTAGAAACTCAACCCTTTCGTCAGAGATTCAACAACGGTCCCCGATCCAACTTGGAGAATCTTGGGCGGCAGCCCTCTCCTATTCCATACAGGGTACCGGAGGGATTATACTCGAAGCCCTTGACCACATTGGGTTCGGAACCTTCATCCATACCCTTCCCCCCCAACAACGTCCAACCCCTCCTTCGCACCACTCTCATCAGCCTCTCTCCTCTCCAACGACAGGACTATCTCTCATCCGCTGAGCTCCCTCCGAACCACCCTCTGGGATGAACTACACGTCTCTACCCCACTACCAGAGCTCCTCTACCCACCCCCGTCCCAACATACCCAATCTGACCTGATGAGTTGGACCATGCTTCCCTACCCACTCCTGATGCCGCACCTCCCCCATATTCTACCAACCATGAATCTCTTCCCTGACAACCCACACCTGGACCAGATGCGACCCATCTGGGACCTCTTGGATCTGGAACACGTGTTCAGCCATCCTCTCCGATTGTCGAACTTGACCTTAATAAGGTTAGACAATTTCTCACAACCCTCGCTGAACTCACGGAGCCGGCCTCCTCCCCCAAGCCCTCCATCCCAATCCCCGTCCCCCCTCCTGTCTGCCAATGAGTTCCTCGCCTCCATACTTGCTATTGTTGCGGATCTTCCGGACATCTCCAGTCTGGATGCCCCCACTACCGATGCATCCACTGCCTTTGAACCTCCCCAGGCCACCTCTCCTGGAACTGCCCCATTGACAGACAGTGATTCCCTCACTGGACCTGACGACTTATTAATGATGATGCTCAGCCAGACTTCGACAATGAGCGCATCTGATAATGATTCGGTGAATCATTCTTCCGACGGAGGAGCTAATGTTACGGATTTCGAAGATACTTGGGAACGAGATGTTGAAATCATCTGGAGACAGCTCTCTGGTGAAGACAATATGGACATGGATACGTTTTTCCTTCCTACTCATTCATATGATCGCTACTGGTTTGACCTTTCTTCCACGGCATATAGAGACCTCACTTGGGAGATCATTGATAGTGGTCAATATGACCCTATTATTCATGACTTCTAGGTTATCCTTCAGACTTCACACGGGAACACCGCCGTTTCCCACGTTTACAGATACCCCCGGACTTCTGACTCGTTTCTACCAGGAAGTCCTATTTATCTCTTTTCCTTTTATACTTAGCGGCTCTCTGCTTCTCCTTTTGGACACGGGACTCCGCATTTCCTTTTATGCATACGTTTCCTTTTACGCATCCTTTGTTGATTCCCTTTTACGATACACACGATGTGATGCGTCTTGTTGATTTCCTTTTACGTGTCGCCCCTTTATGGTAACCCCCCTAGTATATAAAGGGTCAACTTGTAGTAGATAGCTCCCCAGCTAATTCTACGCATTTCTGCCTGCAAAGTCTTCACTCCTGAAGAAGGTCGCTCGACTTGCCTCCTGCACTAAGCCCTTCCAGTCTTCCGTCTCTCTCTGCTTACAGGCTTCTTTCTCACAAGCGATAGCCATATACTCTGCTCCTAGTCATCGCCGACACTACGAGTATGAAAGGATCTTGAGTGAAGTCTTTGTTCTGCACCCGCGTAACACTTTGTGGGGCAAGAACTTGTGGATGAATGCAGCATTGGCAGTGAAAAGCACACAGACAAGAAACTATGAAGTTGTGAACCCCTAACCAATGAGGAAGTCAATCAGATTCAAGGGTGCCTAGCAAAAATATGAAGACCTTCCTGGCACAGGGGACTCCCTATCAACCTTGGTGACACTGAGCATGGAAAACTAAAAGCAGATCAATGGTGATCAATTATTGAATTTGACCTTCCTATTGCACTCCTCAAACTGTGGGGCACCAATTGTACCAAATATGAAAAGAGTATGCAAAGGAAGAAGCTAGCACATAGCACAATGCTCTTGGCAATGGTGATCAGGTGAGGAACATCTCATGTTACATCTGACAAGCACACGTGTCAGTACATGGAGTATATGATGGCCTACCTGCAATTGGTCAAAGACCTCTTTCCAGACATGGCTTGGTGGCCCAATCACCATGCAGCATTGCACATCCATGAATTTTTCGAGAGGTAAGGATCATCATCCACTAGCTTTCATCACTGAGTTTCGTGAAGGTATGGCCCGATGCATGGATGGTGGATGTTCCCGTTTGAACAGATAATCAGCACATTACAGAAAAGCAAAACAAACTACAAAATGGGCAGGTACAGTAAACACAACCGACAGGAATGTCAATAAAACTCACAGGAATAAAAGTGAAATGGAGAAAACCATGCTTCTTGCTTTCTGCGTGGGAGCGAAAGTAAGAGTCCTCCTTCAAGAGAAGGACTCTGCCAGTACCATTGAATGTGCAGGCACCATACTACAGGCGGCCAGACAGACGCAAGGAGAGACTTCATTTGATGCAGATATCAGCCTTCTGCATGGAATATTGATAGTGGCCCACATACCAAGCCCACATGACAACCAACATGCTAGTGAAGAAATCCCAACACCTGACTATGTCATCAATGCACTCTGCGTGAGAGGAATGAACACTGAGAATAGCAAGATCGAAACATATAAACGTTACTGTTTATGTGGTATTCAATATGCCACACATGAGGTATCCAAAACCAATTGCAGTATCTTTTTCAGCAACAGATGAGCACCATCCCAGGGAGAATCAAGCAAATCTTTGGAGTCTTGTTAGCAAGTGGAAAAGCATACTTCTTGGTGGTTTGCAAACATTTACCAATTCCAAATGCCATGCAGGATCCCTTCCAAGAATACGAAGATTTTGGAGCCAGCCTGTGGAGAGACGCCTAAGCAAACAACCTGGATGTCATACCCTTGAAACAGGGAGCAATTTGCCATGCAATAAGCATGCCATGGGTTACTGGAATATTTGCAATGAAAGCATTAAATAGGGTGAGTGACTGCACACAAATTGTTAGGCAGGTGTAGAACAAAGACTTCACTCAAGATCCTTTTGTACTTGTAGGCCTGCAGCAACTAGGAGCAGAGTATAGACTATCGCCCTTATGGGAGAAGTCCCATCAAATATGAGAGAGAAAACTGGAAGTGTTACAATTGTGTACAATTGTGATACATTCCTCTATTTTTCCTCTATTTTTCCCCTATTTTTCCTAATCATTTAAGCCCTCTACAAGCCTAACACTCCCGTTCACATAATTACCCCTATCTCCCTCACAATTGCGACTGAGGTTCTAGACCTGGACACAGCCCAGACCCTCAAACCCTTAACCCAGTCTAGACCCAACCGCCACCCTATCTCTACACACGTTTCCCTCATGTTCACATTACCCCCTACCCTGTTTCACTTTGACATGCCTCATGCATTCCACACCCTCTACCCTAAAGCTATGCTTATCTATGACTCAGTATGACTCACACTCCACCAATAGTGTTACTACCTCATCTAAGCTATGCACAGAGCAGTTAATGCCATAGGTTAGAACATTATAGAATATTCCATAACATAGCATATCTTTAGATCTACCATACACTTGTACAAACAGTAGAATAGTATATAAGGGATGCCCCCAGCTCACAGAAGGACCCAGTCTTGTCCTTCTGGAGATTCCCCAAGCCTCTCTAGTCGCCCAACTCGCCTTCATTGTCCTTCTGCTTGAACGCCTTAACCAGTAAAGGTTTGGTTGTTTCAGAAAGGGCTTAGTGCGAGGTAGTTGAGCAACCTTCTTCAGGAGCAAAGACTTTGCAAGACAGAAATGCATAGAATTAGCTGAAGAGCTATCTACTACAAGTCGACCCTTTATATACTAGAGGGATTATCATAAAGGGACAATGCATAAAAGGAAATCAACAAGATGCATCACATCATGTGTATTGTAAAAGGAAATCAACAAATGACATGTATAAGGAAACATACACGTAAAAGGAAATACAGAGTTCCATTGTCCAAGAAAGGAATCAGGATTCTGTGTCCATAAGGAGAGACAGAGATCTGTTAAGTATAAGAGGAAATAGAACAAATGGGACTTCCTGAGTGAACTGAGTCAGAAGTTTGGGGGCATCTGTAAATGTGGGAAATGGTGGAGTTCCCATGTGAAGTCTGAAATATAACTAGAAGTCATGAATGATAGGGTCATATTGACCACTATCGATGATCTCCCAGGTGAGGTCTCTATACACCATGGAAGAAAGGTTATGCCAAGAGCGATCATAGTAATGAGTAGGAAGGAAAAACGTATCCATGTCCATATCATCATTGTCAAGAAGTTGTCTCCAGATGATTTTGATGTCGCCTTCCCAAGTGTCCTCAAAATCTGTAACACAAATACAGGGTGGACCTGAACTTACAATGTTAGAAGGTGTTTGATGGTGCTGACACAGAATTGTGGGGTAAGAAGTAGCATTAAAAATGTAGTCAATGGTAAACTATTGTAGTAAAGCTGCAGTACTACTTGACCATGTGAAGGGTGTACTACTTATTGCAGAGAATGGTTTTAGGGCTATGTACAGTACATGTAAATAAATTGTCCAACTTGTGATTAAGATTTGCTAAAGGGGGAACTAAAGGGGGAAATGCTAGGATGGATTTCACAGGAGCTGATGGGGGGACTATGAGGGGAATTGCTGGGATGGGTCACAGAGGAACTATAGGAGGAACTATGAAAGGATTCACTGGAACTATGGAAGAATTTGCTGGGGTGGATCACAGAAGAGCTAAGAGTAGGACTAAGGGGAGGGTCATTGGAATGGACCACAGATAGGGTCAAGTCTCATATCATAGTGAAGGTGTTATAGGGGGTAGAAGGGGTGAGGTATTGCATCATAATGTTCATGAAAACACAGATGATGGTGAAGAGGACCATCTGCTTAGTAGATGAGAAGGGCTGGTGGAGATTTTGTATGATAGGGGGAGAGGAACCCTGTAAAGAACACTATGTTCACTCAGTGGGTTGACAATGGAAAGGGCAAAAATAACTACCCACCTGCATTTGTGTAGCCCATACCTTCACACTGTTATGACCTTCTGATGCACTCCCAGTTGTGACAATACAACCACCTGTTCCTTCAAAGGCCTGATAAGATTGAAGTTAGAGACCATATAGGGACAACTCAAAAACAGCTCACTGCAACAGCTACAATTTGATCTCCAGCCAGAGATTAAAGAGTCAGAGTACTCACAAGCAAGCTACAAAAACACATATGGTTACCATGGTCCAGCTTCTCCTGAAAAGTAC
>JBBPMU010000710.1:0-15207 GCA_038090475.1 Wakefieldia striispora | reverse complement strand
TTACGCCGTCAAGGACCGTTCCGAGTTTTGTCAAGTTAACCACTAAACTTGAAGGAGAGTCCGACCCACAAGAACTGCGCGTGCCTGTAACAAAAGTGAAGCCATTCCGCGACACACACGAGGACTCGATTGTCCCTATCGTGCATACGCTGGCCGCACGAAAATTGGTCATGGAGTTGGATGATGGAGCTGGGCTTCTCCCTACGCCAGCTCCTGGAGATGCTCTCTTAGTTTCCGAAGCTGAGCTGCGGAAGGCCGGCATCGTTAGGCTGGGTTTAATATATCAGCTTGTCACCGAGCACACCTCCTTTGTCGCCGTTCAGAAAGGGGATGAGCGGATGAAGAACAAAGGGTATGGAAGTGTCAGCAAAAAATGGATGAGATCGAGACTTCGTCCGACACAGCAAATCGACCAGGATACTAAAGAGAATGGCCCCGAAGATCCCACTTTCCTCGGTGGTCTCATCAGTGGCGTGTCTTCGTTCATCACGTCCCTGTTTGGTTTCCTAGGTAACCCAATGACATCTAATAGCAGCTCCCACTCTCGTTCTCACCAGTCGAGACTCCCTGGAGCGTATGATGGTTCCGAGTCGGGTGAGAGCGAGAGTGGCAGAGGTCGTGGTCGTCCGCCGCGGCGACGGAGCATTTCACCCCAGCGCAGCATTGATTCATTCTCCACTCTAAGCTCCCTCGAAGGATCCTCTTGTAGCTCCTGCTGGACATCCTCTCGTCCTCCAAGCCCCCTTCCTCAGTCCCCCGACCCAGTCGACCGCGCTCCTTCGCCTGACTTCCAGCGAGACATGAGCGCTGGAGGTCATCGGCCAATGAACGCCGGCCTGGGTGGCAACCATAAGAAGCCAGACCGTGTTTCGCAAGAGGTCTTTGACCTGTTTCTCGAGATGGAGGTGGATGGGTCGTTTTCGACCAGTCCTCTTCTGACACGCCTTGTTGGAGAGGCAGTACTAAGCAAGGGAGACGAGAATGGGATCGATAGAAAGGTTTGGGCAACGGTGGTGACTGCCGCATACATGAAGTCAAATCTACTAGGCGAACCAGACCTGCTGGAGTTGGTGACGGAGAAGGCAAAAGAGTTTGTAGATGCATTTTATGCGTCGGGTGGCAGTGGGACAAGAAGCTTTGATGAGATGGTCCGAATGGCGGTCGCATTGTTGAATGTCAATCCATGAGGGTCGTTGGCTATAATGTAAGATGGATCGTGGTGTTTTGTGTACTGTATGTGGGTCTTGAATGTATCTCGTTGTGGAGATCAGTATGTCGATCACCAGTATATCACCAGATGTTTTCGAACGTGTCACCAATAGTGATCCAGGTGTTACAGCGGGCGTCGATTGATCAGATACCATCAACCACGAGAAGATACAATCGTGCTAGTTCTAATCTGTCGCTCATTCTCACCCCCTATCCTCCATGTACATATCATCCAGTATCAGCTATATTGAAACTTTTTAGGCCGGAGAAAGGAGTTTCTCAAGATCGATCAAGTGCCCGTTACTGTTCAGTGCTGCCTCAATAATCGCCACGTCGCGCAATGCACCCTTAGGACTGCCCAATCCGTCATCCTTTCCTTCAAGAGCCGCTGCAAAGAAGCTTGCCAACTCCTGCTCAACACCTCTAACCAATTCGTCGATCACTTCTACCCTCTCAGGGCCCTCTTTTCCGTCCTCCCCGTGGGCCACAGACTTGATGGTAACACGGAAGACAGACCTTTCACCCCCCGTCACCGGATCCTTTGCTTCTGTCTGGTTAACGGTGATGTAGCCATCGGTACCGGTGATGACAATGCCATTACCGACGGATGAGCGCGATTCACTGGGGGCGGCATTGCTCAGTTCGAAAATACCATGCGAGCCATCTGCTAATTTGATGATGGCATTGATCGTGTCTTGGGGTGCGAGGTACTCCAGGTTCAACGAGGTAAAGCCTGAGAGATGAGTCATGGGACTGGGAAGTATGGTTCGCAATGCGGCCGCCGAGTGCTGCGTCATGAATTAACCTGTGCTCTGGAGAGGGAAAGTTGACGTACAACACCCCCATCGAGCTGGATACGCGGATAGATTGTTAGATCAAGTCTCACCCAGACAGCTTCGACTTACCAGGAACCCTCCTTGATACTAGAGGTACCCATTGATCACAAACTCATACCTCCAAAGAGTAGATTGATCACGCACGTCTGGAACAGTACGCCAAGGCGTGTTGTACCACTTTGAATCCTTCCCCAAGCGACCAACATTCCGCAGGCTGAAGAAGACGACTTTTCCGATCCTTCCAGCACGAATAGCTTGTGCAGCGGTGACAAATCCTGGTTCGACTTCCCAGTTCTCTGCGACTCTCCAGACCAGTCCCTTGGACTTGTATTCGGCTTCATAAGTCGTGATGAGGTTCAGCCCTGAAGTGACATCTGGCGCGACTGGCTTTTCGCTGATAACGTGCTTTCCGGCTGCGAGGGCCTTGAGGACGATAAATGGTTGTAAGGTGATGGGGAGCGCTACAATAACGGTCGAAATATCAGGTCTAGCAAGCAAGGCATCCAAGTTCGATGATGGGTCGCCATCGTGGTAGATCTCTGGTCTGGATTGAAGGAGGACCACCGCCTGGCCTGCCAACTCGCTTGCGCTCTTATGCGACCGTGAATAGACTGCCTTCAGGTCTGGAGCGAGGGGTCCGAGGGCTTTGAGAGCGGGCAGATGCGCTGTAAATTCCACCGCGGTGTGGTGAATTTCAAGCAGAACCTATTCAATTGACGATTTCACATACCTTCCTTGGCGAAGATACCACTTCCGAGGATAGCGACTCCGGTGTTAGCTGCTCTCGACATTGATATGGCAAAACTGAAGATGTGGGAGATACGTTGTGAGACCTAGCTGGCAAGGACCTGTGTTTATAAAGAGCCGGCGTGGAATGTCGGATCATCGCCGGCGGGCGTGTCCATCAGTATGGGTTCGCTTGTTCCAAAATATTTCGCGGCGATTCTGGATGATCATGAGTCCTGGCTGTACGCACGCCGGCCAGTCAAGTGTAATGTTTCCGATCGACCCAACATAGCTTGCGGCGAATTGTCGGTCGCTCCACGAAGAGTGCACCATTTGCATAGACACGAATTCCCATGTCGTGCCCGTAGGCTACGATATATATGTGAAGGCCGTGATTGGAATTTGAAAGTCCGAATGGTCGACGTATCTTTCACAAACCACTAGTAGTACTATGCGCTACACACCACTCGAATACTCTTCGTCATTACACCTGCAGCGCTTCTTTCGATTTGGTTCTGGGTCAAGCGATCCTTAGGTGGCCTAGTTAGCGAATGTCAATGGTAGAGTCAGATCCCCGGACAGCTTTTACGCTCGCCAAGCCCTTGGCCGTGGTGCCTGCTGACGAGCCTACTACTAACTCGCGACCAGGCTGACAATTTCGATTGTTCGCCAAGGCCAAGGCCGGCCGGACCAACGCTGGACCAACAGTCCATAGTCACCCGCGCACAACAGATTCCGATCCTTCAGTATGTATCCAGACTCTTAAGTATTCATGAAGCCTTGTGTAAGCTTCGTCAATGATCAATCCGCTGTTTTGATAGTTTCAAACATTATGTACTGACACTTGTATGATTTCTATTATTAGTCCTAAACGGCGGACAGTGCCAATTGAACTGCCATACGTTATGGTAAGACCGATCGCTGTGTACAGCCACGAAACCCCTGGTGCCAAGAGTTTCGTCGCTTGTTTCAAACCATTATGGTCACATTCATCTGATGCCAGTGATTTTCTCTTAGGTGCGCAGCATACAGATAAGCTTTCGAGAACTTCTACATAGAAGTTCCCTCACTCTGCATAGCCTCGTAACTGACGCCATTAGAACAGGACTTGGACCAGCCTAAGCTTGACTTTACCCGGCCTCGCCCCTGAGAGTCATCTCCTTCAAAGATCATGGACACCACCCGGTCCTCGAAGCCAATGGCAGAATCGACAACACGGGATTCTCCCAGAGACACTACACCCTTCCTCCGTTCCCCCCAATTGTCATACTCTGGTTCATCCTCTAGCGCGATCCGTCCAACGAGTGCGGGCAAAGTCCAGCGAAAGAGATCTATTCTTCACGAGCGCGCTGCGACTCTCTTGCAACCACTGAAGAAGGTCGGGCAACCTCCAACCGCGTGGCAAAGCGTACGAGCCATCATATCTGCGTCTTGTAAGCTGTCTTCGTCCTCATCTGCTACCATGCTCACTATGCTTCGGTCAGATCTGAACGTACTTCTTGTCTGTATCCCAATATCCGTATGTGATGTCCATTCATCATTTATTTCTTCCATTCCGCTGATCTCCGCCTGGTTAGTGGGCACTTAATTACGCCTTACCCAGCCACCACATGCTCATCTTCGTCTGTGCGTGCTTAGCATCTGCTCTCCCTCGGCCATTATTTACTCACCTCACTAGTTTCGTTTTTGGCTATCATACCTCTCGCCAAAGTGCGTCGCCCACATTTTAGGTGGAACAGTGTTTTCATATTCCACTAGTTGCTTGCCTTTGCTACTGACGAGTTGTCCTTGCGAGTCGGCCAAACCCTGGCTGGACTCATGAATGCCACGCTGGTATGCACATCCAATACCCAGTAACGCCTTCTTGACACCCGTTTGTCATTTAGGGAAATGCGTATGTGGGTTCTCCTATAGCGTCCCCTTAAACTGATCCCCACGCTATTTTTGGCTCAGCGTCGAACTAATTATCTCGGTATGCTCAATCTCGTCATATACATGCCTCGTTCTCACGTCCCGTTAGATCGTCGCTTTAACCAAGTGCGAATTAAGCATCGTTCAGTCATCTCGTGGGTGAACCTTCTTTAAGCTCTGGTTGATCCCCTGGCTCCTAGCTTACAAAATTACAAGTTGTCGGATCTATTCTCAGCAATCTGCGTAAGGATGCCGTTATACACTATCCGTGCTTTTGTTCATTTCTCTGCAGTGCTTGTACTCGGGATGTGTTTCTTTGCAGGTGGTCTGAAATTTTCAGAGCAGGGTTTTGCGCTCGGTACGAGTTTCTGCACCTCTTTGCCATTCGCACTGATTGACGGCTTAAACAAAAGTCGCCGCGCAGATGAACTCATCCCTGCTAACAACCAGTGTTATCGCCGTCCTCCTCCCTAGTGCATTCGCCATGGCTCTTTCATCTGATGAAGAGTCGGCTTTCATCGACCGACAGATTCTCAAAATGAGTCACGGGGTACGTTCAGGGTTTGAAGGTTGAACAATTCTAAACTTTGTGAAGGTCGCGATTATTCTACTTTTTAGTATGAACTAACTTCGATTCGTGATTGCATGGCTAACGTGAAATGTCGCTTTCAGTTTATGCGTCCTATCTATTCTTCCAGCTCTTTTCTCACAAAAATCTCTATGAAGATGACAGCCAGGATATTCTGAAATCGAAGAAATATAGGGAAAATCCATTCGAGCTCAGAATATCTCGTGGTGGCAACCAATCTCTGACTTCCCAGCACATTGCAAGGCCGTTGTCCACCTCTCCTCTACCCTCTCCTCGACTGCAGGGTCAAGACTTTGCGACAGGCGATGCGACGGCCCACGCTACTCGGTCGACGTCTGATCCGGAGCCAGGTAACTCTGTTGTACCATCGCAAAGAGAGGAGGAAGAAATCGAGGAACCACAAATGAGCGTTAGTATGTCTTGCGGACTCTTGGTCGTCGTCACTGTGGTAAGTATACTTAATTTTATGCGCCTATAGTAGTGAATCGTGACTGGACATGTAGCTCGTCGCCGTTACTGCCGAGTTTCTAGTAGACTCCATCGATGGGCTGACCGAAACAGGAACAATCAGCAAAGAATTTATTGGAGTCATTCTCCTCCCCATAGTCGGAAATGCCGCCGAACACGTCACTGCAGTGATGGTTTCTGTGAAAGACAAGTTGACGCTCAGTATGAGTGTTGCTGTTGGCTCCAGCATCGTAAGTCTTTGATTACATTGCGCTGTTGCCATTGTCAGGACACGAAGTTAATCATGCCCACCCAGCAAATTGCGCTTTTCGTCATTCCGTACATGGTTTCTCTTCCTCCCCCACTCGCAGCGCTATCTAAAATCTTTCCTAAAACAGATTTTCCGTCACGTTAGGATGGATACTCGATAAGCCCCTCTCGCTTCTCTTCGATCCTCTCCAATCCATTGTCCTGTTTCTCTCAGGTATGTGCCCGCACTCCCTATAACCTTTCTACTAGCTCACGATGACTACAGTGCTCACGGTCAACTATGTTATCCAAGACGGAAAGTCCAACTGGCTCGAAGGAATGATCCTCTTATGTATGTATTCGACCGTAATTTCGACCGCCAGTGGCAGTTATTCATACTTACCCGACGCGATCAACAGGCCTCTACCTTATCATCTGTGTCACGTTTTGGTACTACCCTGGTACGTCGCGGACATGGTTCTGGTCTTAGCATGTTCCTCGGTCTCCTAACATACCTTTCAGGCACTCCTTCAGTTTTGAGCTGTTAAAATGCTCCAAAACAGTGGCCATCCCTATCGGTCTGGCCCATTGGGGGTGCACTCACCATTATAATCATCGTCTGTATCACTAACTGGTGGCATCGTTAAGATGCCGACGATGTTTATTCCTCATGTATTCCTCATCCTTCATCTGTTTGTAAAACAATCTGTTATCGGCCATTTCCGATGATCGTTTGAGCAATGGCCTATCCACGCGTGGATCTCAAGCTGCGTGATAGTCGGTCTTGTGTTCTGTGCATGCTGCGAAGCTCGTAGTGTCGCCGAACATGCGATGGTGCGCATATTCATATTCAGGCATTCCATTGTACATCCTGCATGTCTTGTAATTGTAAAGTAATTTCCATGATCTGACAGTACACCTATAGTTACACTTTGTCTTCGCATGACGACCCAGACTTCCAGCGAGAGAGCGGTACTTGATGAAATTCCCTACTGAATGGAAACACGTTGGGACTGTTGCTCTGGAGTGGTCTTCGGGAACGTCACCGTCAAAAGGCCGTGTTCCATCTTGGCTTTGACATCCTCCGGCTACCACCTTGTATCAGCATCAAACGCCTAACGACACTCGGTGGCTTTACCTTGGTTCCGAAGGGAAGCTGGAGCGTCCTGGAGAACTTTCCGTAGTGACGCTCACGAACGGCATAGGCACCCTCTGAGTGAGAACTGGATGTCGCAGACTCGCCCGATACAATAAGGCGGTTGTTGTGGACGTCGACAGTGACGTCCTCGGACTTGAGACCGGGCAACTCGAGAGTTGCAGTCACGGTGTTAGAATCCTCGGATTCGTGCACGTCGAGCCTGGAGAGAGATGGTTGAGTAAACCGGCATTGAAAGAAGGAAAGCGAAAAGGTAAATACCTTGGACGGAACGAATCGAGGCGCTGTGAGCGAGCGCGCTGGGTAAACTCGGCCGAGGGAGGGGGGTGGAAGCGCGCATTGAATGCATCGTCAAAGAGGCGGTCGAATTCAGAGAATGGGTCGTAGTGGAATCGAATCAGGGAAGACATGATGAAATCAAGAGAAAAGCAGTAGAACTTGAAGTCTTTGGATGCTCGGTAGCCGCGAAGGGTGGTACTCGAAATATTGTCTGGAAAGCCATGGCTCGCTCGAAAGAATCCGTATTTATAGAGGACGTGTAGTGCATTCGGAGTCTTTTGCGAAGCTTCATGATCGACAGAATTAGGGCTCCGTCGAAAGCTCTGAAGTCTTTACATAACTACCCTTGTTTTTGACATGTCATAAACTCAGCAAACCCCCTGAGGTGATAGAGCAAGGAACGTCAGTTGAAAGGAAAGCCGATTGCACGCAGCCACCTCACCTTCCGGAGTCAGTGGCTAGACTCGTGACCAGTTGTCTGCCGGTGAAAGGACAAACTGTCGATAGGCGTCTAGACTCATCTGGTCACGAGTCCAGTGTGGTCCCGTTTTGGAAGGTACTTATGCTACGTTTGCCAATGTTTGGAGAGTGACTGGAAAGGAAGTTGCGAAGAATGCCACGAGTCGCGCTCAGCCAGGTACAAATACATATGCGTCGGTCGAGCTCGTCAATGTCGTGTGTCACCTTGGCCTAACCATTCATTTACTTCAGGGCTGAGTTACTAGGTCATCCAACTCAGTTGATTTATCCGCAAAACCGGAGCCCAGTACCAGGCAGAAAATGCTCGAACAGTGTGGAATTGACGAGTTCTCACCAGAGAATGCTACGGATAATCCTTGATATTGGCCATACCCTATAAAACAGGGGTATTTCAGCAGGTATGCCTTTCAGACAGTGCATACACCAGTACACGGAAGCGACCTCAGATCCGACAGTACTCGATTCTCCCACTACATTCTCCGTCCTCTTCATCGCCATGTCTTCCTTGATTCGATTCCACTATGACTCATTCTCTGAGTTTGACCGTCTATTTGATGATGCATTCAATGCACGGTTCCAGCTCCCCGCTCCTTCGGCCGAGCTTACCCAGCGCGCTCGCTTACAGTGCCTCGATTCGTTCCGTCCAAGGTATTTACCTTTTCGCTTTCCTTCTTTCAATGCCGGTTTACTCAACCACCTCTCTCCAGGCTCGACGTGCACGAATCGGAGGATTCTAACACCGTGACTGCAACTTTCGAGTTGCCTGGCCATAAATCCGAGGACGTTACTATCGACGTCCACAACAACCGCCTCATTGTATCGGGCGAGTCTGTAACATCCGGTTCTCACTCAGAGGGTGCATATGCTGTCCGTGAGCGTCACTACGGAAAGTTCTCCAGGGCGCTCCAGCTTCCCTCCGGAACTAAGGTAGGTCACTTGGGTTGTGTTGGTTGTCCAATGCTGACACAAGATGGCAGCCGGAGGATGTCAAAGCCAAGATGGAACTCGGCCTTTTGACGGTGACGTTCCCGAAGACCACTCCCGAGCAACGGCCCCGGCGTGTTTCCATTCAGTAGAGTTTTACCACTTGGTGCTGACGAAGTCGGTTTTTCTGTCAGAACTATTATTCCCCGTGTTCGCAGATGACTACAATCAGAGCGCTATCATAGGTGTAGTAATCGTAGCTGTATCGTTATCAATATCATGTATGGTTTCCCTGACGGAATGAGTGTGTCACAGTGTCACGAGGTGATTGTCACGTACGCGTCAGTGTTCCAAGTTTGTTTCCAAAACACTATCTCTACATCTAGCGCAAACTTGAGGGTTGGTTGGTCAAGATGCAAGCAGGGCAAACTCCAGTATTTGTTATGAGTGCGATGCAGCTCTAATTCGTCTCTTCTTCTGTACTGATCATCTCGCTCGATACCAGACACCGCGCCCGAGAGGCAGTCAGGAAGAAAAGCACAAACCTCAAATATCATAGCAGCCAAGGTGCGACAGCGAACTATAACCACTCTGTACGCTGCTCAGTCGATGGAATTCTTTTAAATAGACCATCGCAGATGTGATCCGCACGTGTCTTGGCCCTAAAGCCATGTTGAAGATGATACTGGATCCCATGGGCGGTATCTTGTACGTTTGTCGGATTGGTGCATCTTATTCGCGTCCTTATAACATCAAGATTGACCAACGACGGCAACGCGATCTTGCGCGAGATCGATGTTGCTCACCCCGCTGCCAAGAACATGATCGAGCTCAGTCGGACGCAAGACGAGGAATGCGGCGATGGGACGACGAGTGTGATCATCTTGGGTATTTCTCTCATCGATACATTTACAAGAATTTGTCTGACATTTCTCAGCCGGTGAAATCCTTGCTCAATCTCTCGCGCAGCTTGAGCGCGACATTCACCCGGTCGTCATCATCTCAGCGTATAACAAGGCACTCAAAGAGTCGTTGGAGATAATAAACAGGATCTCTGTCCCAATAAACACGTCGTCCGACGAAGAGATGCTCTCTCTTATCAAGACGTCGATCGGGACCAAGTTTGCCGCACGTTGGTCTGATCTCATGTGCCGACTTGCCCTTCAGGCCGTCCGGACCGTCGCAACGGAGGAGAATGGATACAAAACTGTCGATATAAAGCGATATGCTCGAGTAGAGAAGATCCCGGGTGGTTCAATCGAAGAATCGTGCGTGCTAGATGGTGTGCTCCTCAACAAAGACATCACGCATCCCAACATGCGCCGGCGAATAAAAAATCCGCGCATCGTATTGCTGGACTGCCCGCTAGAATACAAAAAGGGTGAAAGTCAAACAAACATGGAGTTCTCCAAGGAAAGTGACTGGGCCCGCGCGCAAGAAATCGAGGAGGAACAGGTGATCTCACAGTGCAAGCGCATATTAGAGTTTCAGCCCGATCTTGTCATTACGGAAAAAGGCATCTCCGGTTAGTTCACTCTCGGGATATCTCAGCTGCGCGTACCCACGACACCTTGTAGATACGGCTCAACATGTCTTCGAGCGTGCCAACGTTTCCGCCATTCGACGTGTCCGCAAGTCGGACAACAACCGAATCGCACTTGCCGTTGGCGCCACAATCGTTAACCGGGTGGAGGACCTTCGGGAATCGGACATAGGCACCGGATGCGGATTGTTTCACATCGAAAAAATGGGGGATGAGTACGTATCTCTCGTCTATCAATTACAATACAAGACTCACGCCTAAGTTCATTCCAGGTATTTCACTTTCCTGACTGAGTGCACCAACCCGAAAGCGTGCACGATTCTTCTCCGCGGACCTTCAAAAGATATCCTCAACGAAATAGACCGCAACCTCGCGGATGCCCTCTCCGTTGCGCGTAACGTGTATTTCAACCCAATCCTTGCACCCGGAGGTGGTGCGACAGAAATGGCTGTCAGCGTTGGGCTCCATGCGAAAGCAAGGACTGTGACAGGTGTTGAAGGCTGGCCATTCAGAGCTGTCGCTGACGCGATGGAAGTCATCCCCAGAACGCTCGTACAGAACAGCGGGGGCAACGCAATCCGAGTGTTAACGGAGTTGCGAGCCAAGCATGCGAACGGAGAATATTCGTGGGGCGTGGACGGAGAGACGGGAAAGATTGTGGATATGAAATCATATGGGTTGTATGAGAGTGCGAGTGTCAAGGTATGACTATTCGACGACTGCGCATTTCTTACCGTTTCTGATGACTCCGCTTAGATTCAAATACTCAAGACGGCGATCGAGGTTTGTGACCTTTTCCTAGTCATTATGGTAGACTAACTTTACAACACCAGGCTGCTCGCATGCTACTCCGCGTGGACGATGTCGTACAAGCTACACGAAAAGAAAAGGAACAACAGGGTCCCCCGCCTGAGGAGATGGCTGAATAAAAATGCAATCACGATCGATTACAGTGTGGTAGTAGACGATGAATTCATGAATATTACCATAACAGCCATCCATTAGAATCTAACACATAAATGCCGATCACATCACCTATTCCACAGTTACTTCTGCGCTCTGGGATGGGATCAGCACTTGATGAAGTTCCCCACAATCATACTCGGAATGCCCCACTTGTCCCGCCTGATCGTGAACGAAAAGCAACAGTTGACAAAGCCTTCTTCGTTGGGGGTATCCTCGCCACCTAGCTTCTTTCGATCCAATGATGTATTGATCACAGGTTTGTATCGTAGCACGCAGGAAGTGAGTACTGCCTTTTGGGTAGAGTCAAATGCGACATGACCATATTTCTGTCGAAGTAATGAGATGCATGTCCACGCGTCGTCCATACAGACATACCTCCCAATAATTGACGGCGGATTCTTCTGCCATCAGCTCGTATATACAAAGGCGACCCTACGAGCCATGTAAAATGGACGTTCGTAGACAATGACACCCAGGCTTACGTCACGCATCATGTATCCGTCAACACCGACCAACTCGGTGAATTCACGGTTACCCTTGTATATCTCGCCTGTTCGACGCCAAAGGCATGCAGGAACACCCATAGCCGAAAACACACGATCATAATCAAGCAACAAACGTTCGAAAGCTTCCTCGATAAAGACCAAGTCCTGCAGACAAAATGGTTAGAGGGCGAGGAGCAACAATTTGAACGACTTTACTGACGATATCCCGGAGAGATTGCGCGACAGCCTGTACAGGATGAACGTGAGGTGGTGTTAGTCTTGGGCTATTCTACCTACCCTGAACTTTGGCCTGAGAACAGACAAGGGCTGGAGAATTTGCTGCTTCGATTGCCGTGAGACGCTAAGATCGGCTGTTATAAAACGACCATCGCCGACTGTAAGGCACGATAACCCACTTGCGGTCCATCCATCTCGACAGGCGAGCGTAACCCTTGACATAGTCGTAGGGCTTCAACAGACCTGCCTCGTACTTGCTTCTGATGACGCGGTTCAAGCGTTCGTCTCTCGAGCCCGATTCTTGATCCGCTGCGGTGAGGAGGAATTTCTCTGTCTTGCTCGCTGATGGGAGTAGCGGAGGCGTGGGCTCTTCTGGTGGTGCAACTGGGGGGTCATCTGTCGTGCCCCTCGGCGGTTCAGCTGCTGGTGCCGGTTGAGCGACGTACGTATTTGCAACGTTGTCCGCTGGTGGGTCGGGGTAAGATGATGCCGACATGAGAGATGGGGTCACGGTTTGAGACGATGTAAAGAAGGAACCATCATCAAGCGTCTCCAAAAAGTCACTAACGCAACAGCATCATCTACAAGCAGGAAGAAGTCCTTTCAGATACGTACGTGAGGACAGAGAACTCGTTTCCTAGGGTTTCTGGTTGGTAGAGGAATGCGTTCTGGGATACGTTCATGGACCAAGGCGAACCCGAGGGTTGCTGTAGAGTAGTGCCCGCGTATACTTGTTCTGAGGTACATGTCATCATTGAAAACGGCTGATTACTGGATACGATTACGCACGGGGTATGATCCGGGAGGATTCCGCACTGTTCGGTGGCATCGTCGAATCTTGTTTGTTCTTCGGTAGCCGCTGCTCGTCGTGGCACAAATGACCGATTTCACGCTTGATGCTGGTGGAAAGTATTGGTCACACGAATCTGACGATGCGAGATCGCACGCACCAACGCTGGCACGGGCGGCCCTCGTCGCAAGTCATATGACTGCGACGACAATAGAGACACGCATGGTTGACCTTCCGTCTCTTCGTTGTCTTCTTCTTCTTTGCTGCTGGATCATCGTCATTCGATTGGTCGCGGTCGAGATCCGGTCGATTTGTGGGTTGTGTAGGCATTGTGGCATAGGGATGTGTCGGGTAATTGGCCATGGTACGTGGAGCTTATTGGTTGAGCTGATGAAGACGTTTTTCAAAGGTCGTGTGTATAAAAATGGGTGGAGTTTCAGATATGCATCTAGTTGAGTGATGTGATCGCTCCGCGTTCTGACAGCGTGTGTTTCGGGGAACTCGAAGGTGTCAGACCCGGACCCCAACTACCCACGCACTCACGCTTGTCATCCTCAAGCGCAGAGGTAAAACGTAGGCATGGTGCATTAGAAAACGTTGCGTAGAACATACAGACCACAGCAAAACATCTAACTTAGCTCTAACAGCTCAACACGAAGTAACCGCAAGCAGTATGACAATAGAAGCACAGGATTGACGGCGCGGTTCTACGCGGGCGCAAGGAGCACTTAAGTAGTGCAAGAGGATACCTTGCATTACATGTGCATGACTGTGAGTGGCTCGTTTGGTTCCCAGGTACATGAGCCAGCCTTCCTGAGTGGCCAAAGCTTGGACCCTTTGAATGGGGGTGCTTTATGCCATGATTTCAGTCTGGAATCTAAACCAATCATTTGATGAATCAAGGGATCTGGGAGCTAAGATATCTATCCTTGCCTTGACAACAAGTTGGCCAGTCCCTAGGATTTCACTTCTGAGTTTCATGAATCATCATAGGAGTCTGTATCTGTTGAGAGATGAGACTTTGATGAAGATCTCATGTCAGATCTATGACATTTCTTACTTTAGACTTCATCATTCATATGTCATATGATCTAGATCATTCTAGGCTCAGATCTAGATTGATACCAGTTCTAGAGTGGTTCTAGAACTGAGGTGAGTCACTATCATATTATTCATTTCAGATGATAGTGAGATAAGAGTCCTTTATGCTATTGGATGATAAGGAATGTATTACACATATGATACAATATGATCGTATCTTTAGTCATTTCTCATGACTCATCCTTATCTCTTATTGTTCTTATCCTTCCATTCTCATTGGTAGATAAGAACCTCACATATGTATATAAGAGGGGTCACAGATGATTATTCCCCTCAACCAGTCAATTGACTTTCATGTCCTTGGTTCATTCCACTTGTCTTCACCTCAACCATATTCCTTGATCTAAGAACAGTGAGTTATTCTCCTCACAGTTCACCATAACCTCTGTGTTACACAGGTGCGGAACAAAGACTTCACTCGAGATCCTTTCGTACTTGTGGTGTCGTTGACGACCAGGAGCAGAGTATATGGCTATTGCTTGTGAGAGAGAAGCCCCAGTGAGTAACAAGAGACGGAAGACTGGAAGGGCTTAGCACAGGAGGTAAGTCGAGTGACCTTCTTCAGGAGCGAAGACTTTGCAGGCAGAAGTGCATAGAATTAGCTGAAGAGCTATTCTAGTACATCGGTGGGTATTTATACTACGAGGTCCAAACAGAGGAAAATAAACAAGAAAGGAAATCAACAAGACACATTGCGTTGCGTGTATCATAAAAGGGAATCAACGAATGACGTGTAAAAGGAAATGTACGCGTAAAAGGAAATGCGGAGTCCCATGTCCAAGAAAGGAATCGGAGTCCCGTGTCCAAAAGGAGAAGTGGAGAGCCACTAAGTATAAAAGAAAAAGAGACAAATGGGACTTCCTGGTAGAAACGAGTCAGAAGTCTGGGGGCATCCATAAACGTGGGAAACGGTGGTGTTTCTGTGCGAAGTCTGAAGATAACCTAGAAGTCATGGAACAGAGGGTTGTATTGACCGCTGTCGATGATCTCCCAAGTGAGGTCTCTATAAAGCAATCGAACCAGGCGATCACTTTGATCTCTAATCACCTAAGTGACTAGGCTTTTGCACAGCAAGGGCGAAAGGGCAGAGGTTATGGACACTAGGAGGAGACAACTCACTAGTGCTGATCGAAGTAGATCAAGGAGTAAGCGGAGTGGTCCTTTGTGAGGTGCGAAGATATGGTAAGACGAACAGTGTTCGAATTCTGGTTAGAGAGCTCTGAGGGAGACTCTCTGTCTTATATACTGTACAGGGAGTACGTATATAGTAATCAGTCTT
>JBBPMU010000709.1:0-15219 GCA_038090475.1 Wakefieldia striispora | reverse complement strand
AGATAGTGTGAGGTGCGTCCGTCCGAGTCGTTTCCAGGGCCACACGAAATGAACGGTGTGGCAATAGTGGGGGTGCGGATTTCATTTTCATTCCTGAACGCCCTCCCGAGGAAAATCCTTGGGAGGATCATATGTGCGAAACGATCCAACGCGTATGTTCCTCGTTCGTCTTCTCTCTTTCCTCGTTGATCCTCTTTTCAGCACCGTCAAATCGGCAAGCGCAAAACCATCGTCATCGTTGCCGAAGGAGCCCACGACTCCAACCTCCAGCCTATTCGTGCCGATTACGTCAAAGAGGTTCTCACTGAACGCCTCGGGTTGGACACACGTGTCACCACACTGGGACACACACAACGCGGTGGCAAACCATGTGCACTTGACCGTACATTGGTGAGCGACGCGTTTCGAGCCACAAACCACTTTTTAACACTTTTCTAGCCTACACTTCAGGGCGTCGAGGCCGTCAAGGCCCTGCTTGAGGCTACCCCCGACACGCCTTCGTACATGATCGGGATCCGCGAAAACAAGATAACTCGCGTGCCTCTCATGGAAGCCGTTGCCATGGTGTGATTTCATCCACAACTCAGCCCACATATGCTCACCAGCTCCTCTCGTGTAGACCAAGGCAGTCGCGGATGCGATTGCAGCAAAGGATTTCACCAAAGCAATGTCCTTGCGTGACCCAGAATTCCTCCAGAGCTTGGAGAACTTTTACACCATTTCGACGCTCTACACAGAGAAACAATTACCCGAGAACCAGGTTCGTTGTGATGCTCGAGCCAACACATCACATCTGATCTCCGTTTACAGCGGATGCGGATTGCTATCATGCAGTAAGCCTTATTCCCTTGCGCAGTGATATATCCATGACCCTTGCACTGCCGTAGTATTGGTGCGCCGGCCGGAGGGATGAATGCCGCAACACGCGCCGCAGTCCGTTACTGCGTCAAGCAAGGACACACCCCACTGGCCGTCCACAACGGTTTCCGTGGTCTCCTAGACGACAATATCCACGAACTCTCTTGGCTCGGTGTGGATGGCTGGACCGCCCGCGGTGGCTCTGAACTCGGTACGAACCGCATCCTCCCTGACGTCGACCTCGGCGCCGTCGCCTCGCGTTTCCAAGAGCACAACGTACAGGGTCTCATGCTCATCGGTGGCTTCGAAGCCTTCAACGCGTTGCTGATCCTCGACAATGGACGCAAGCTGTACCCGTCGTTTAATATCCCGATGGTGCATCTCCCTGCGACGATCTCGAACAACGTGCCGTTGACCGAGTTTAGTTTGGGGAGCGACACGAGTCTGAATGCGCTCGTGGATGCATGTGATTCGATCAAGCAGAGCGCCTCGGCGAGTCGGAACCGGGTGTTTGTCGTTGAGACGCAAGGTGGCAAGTGTGGGTACATCGCGACGATGGGTGCGTTGGCGGTAGGTGTCCTTTCTGCATGACCCGGCTCAGAGCGTTGACCGAGAACAAGACGGGGGCATCGTTGGTATACACGCCCGAACGAGGGATGGATCTCGATCTATTGCGCGACGACGTCAAGTTCCTGAAGCTGCGCTACGGGTTGGATGCTAAAGGGAAGAGCGAGGGCCGTCTCGTCATCCGGTACGTCTCAACCCCCTCGCTCTCGCCTCTTCCTGAACGTGCCATGAACAGAAACGAATGTGCGTCGACGGTGTATACGACGGAGGTGATCACGAAGATGATGAAAGAGGAGGGCGGGACGCTGTTTGACTCGCGGTCGGCCTCGCTCGGGCACACGCTGCAAGGGGGTGTGCCTTCTCCGATGGACCGCGCACGGGCGACGCGTCTGTCGTTGCGGTGCATGTCATTTTTGGAGGAGCACCATGCGCGGTTGCGAGCGCAGCCTGGACGGGTGAAGGTGGCGCCGGAAGAGAGTGCGGCTGTGATTACGATTCAGGGGAGCGCGTTGAGGTGGGTGCCTGTGCAGGAGATGGTGAAGAAAGCGGACATGAAGCATCGGCGAGGGAAGGAGGTGTGGTGGGCAGGGTTCAAGGACTTGGCGGAGGCGTTGGCGGGACGGTCGGAATTGCTATAGAACGTAGAATTGGGGTTAGAACTACTGCCAGTGTCACAGTACGAGTCATTGAATCATAGAGTAGATTACTCCGTGGCCGAGTCACTCACTGGCAGTAAGTTGCTTGGACCAAAGCCAGACAAACAAGGCAGACGGAGAACTTCGTCTACATCATCCCTGGCGTGGTCTCTCCTGCAGTAACCATCGCTTGGTACCGTCAAAGTTGCAGGCTGAACGTTGAATATTCGCGCAGGGTGAATACCATACAACTTCGACCGGTCATCGTTTCTGATGTCAGTAGACCTGCCGGCGTTTATTGCTAGATATGTCTGATCCGTGCAAGTCAGATGGGCGTTTCGTATCCCCTACCTTATTTACTTCGACGGTTACCTTCAACATCACTGATACGTCCTTCTCCGAGAACACGATCGCTAGCGAGGACGTTCTAGCAGCCATTCAGGCTCTTGCGAACTGTGGAATTGCTTCAACACCACCCTGCACGGTCCGTAGCAGAGATCGTGACGCCTCACTTTCCTCCAGATCCTCCAGATCCTGATCCTAACCTTCCTATTAGTTCAGTAATCCAGTTCTGAGTTCTCTGACGTAGGACGACAAGCATGCCGCGCATGGGGAGTGTGCCTGCTTACTCTTCCACACTCCCCTCCGTACCTCCCAGTCTCCAACCACGACGCCAACTTTCCCTCCAAGCAGACCATTTCCAGCGACACCTCCAATCCAACCTTCTCTGATTTGGATTCTTGACAAGTCCATGACCTGCGTCACGCCCCATCCAAGTCAATAATATCTACTCTTCCACCCCCTATCGACGATGGCACGCGATTTCAACCCACTCCAAACCCTATCGTATGATCCAACCACCGCAGCACGTCCGGTGAGTCGTCAATCGCCTAGCCATCAACACAACCACTGCTTCTTGATCGAATGAGGCAGCAAGTGCTGGGCGATCCTGCCTCTGCAGAATTACGTGTGACGGTCGTCACCTGCAGACGCTGCTGACCAGACGAGTGTCGATGGTGGGTGACGACTTGAGTGAGACCACATGAACCGGAGCTGAAGAGCTTGACTGGCGGGGGTGTACGACCTCAAAGTAGACGGCGGTGGATGTTCGAGGCGTAATGTAGCTCAATTTCCACGCCGATGTCTGACCAATACCAATCTCAATCTCGCCCATACAAGCGGACTTCTTGCCAGAAGATATAGCATGTCTGATAAGGCCGGAAGCTCTGAGTTCTTTGGAAGTCTATTGTGGTGACTGAGACATGCAACACGATGAAGGAAGAGAAATGTCAAGTGCTTGGACATCGAACATGGCGTTGGATTCCATCTGTAGGCAATCTTGGTCGTCTTTGGTGAACACACGCAGGAAGATCTGCATGGAGATTGAAGGAATCAGAGAGAACAATCACATCATTGGCGGAATCCGTCGTCAACTTCATTTCCAAAAGACCGCCTTGATCTAGACAACCCGCGAACATCTCAACAATGTGACCATTGTTCGATATTCGCTTGGCGAGACCCACACAGAACTACGAATAAATTGAACGACAAGTAACCGGAATGGCAACGCATATACCTTGACAACACGCTTGTAATGTTTGACGCTATCGCGCTCGATATCGTGGTGTGGACAAATTGGTTCTTTCAGCTCATTTCTCACTACTATTCCAGGGCCCTCGGTAGCAGGACCACCAGCAAAGAACATGATACGAGCACTGGTATCGGGGTAGGTAGTCTATCACTATCATGAGAAATGTACGCGCCGTGAGGGTGGGAAAGACCTGACCTCCAGCAAACCGACAGCGACGCCAGTGCAGCGAAGAGGACGTCTGTCGTTGGCCACAAGCCACGGGTCACGTGCAGGAGTTCGAGAATGCCGGTCAACTGAAACTCGGACTGGGAGGAGGAATCAAGCAGCACCGAGAGCCTGTTGAAGCCTTGGTTAGGCTGAGGCTGAGCATGTCTTGGAGTACATTCCTTGTCACCGCAGGAGACATAAGCTTTGCTACATTCAGCATAGCCAATTTCGTGCACTTGAGTCTAGGCTGGCATGAGCAAAAGTGAGTGGCCAGGGGATGATACACACCATGGTACCATAGGTGACAAGTCCGACAACAGCATAGGGTGGGAGCAAACTGAGGCTGCATCGCGAAGCGCTTTTAGATCTTCTTGATCGAGGTATCGACGACGAAAGGGAAGATGGGGGTATGTGCACTGGACGAGAAAGGGTATACTCGATCATGGTGTACTTTGGCAATAGCTCAGCTGGCAAGTTCGCGTTTAAAATGTCCTCGTAGTGAGGTGGGAGGCATTGCGTGAGAGACAGAAAGGACATATCCAGAGTTTTCTGTGAATGTCAATTTGGCAGCGGGGAAATGAGAAAAGGTAGGAAGAAGCGAGGGCAAAGAATAAGATTACCAATAGGGATTGGGAATCGTACGGCATGGAGATATGGGACAACGGTGCGGGTGGCCTCCATGCGGGAGGAAGGCCACACATTCCACGAGACGAACACCCATACAACAATTACGAATGAGAACACAATTTCGAGAAAAGTAGTCTCACTGTCGCGCTCCTCGACGTTCTCAAAGTCGAGCATGATGAAGGATATGATGACGACGACGACATCGTCGTCATCGTCTAAACACGCTACATAAACAAACACGAGATCAAACCTAGCCGAAATGGCACAGCCACCAATTAATGCATCTCTTTCCATGAACACGGACACTAGCACTCCTGGTGAGTGAATGTCTATATGTCCAGTGCTCGCTACCACCGCTAATATCCACAGCTGCGGCCACTCCAGATCTAGTCCACCTTCAGCTCGTCAGCTAGAATCGTGGGCAGCATCTACGGTAGCAGACATCCTTGTAACCCGGCATTCGTAGTCACAGCCCGCCTCGTTTTATTTTCTACCTCATCAGCTGGGACGACTCAGAGGATCCCGTGACCCATAACAAGAACACAACACCGTCCTTGGACGTCTGGACGCTCACAGATTACGTTGACGATGAGCAGCCCGACCCCCCCTCTACCATATTCTATTCCACGGATACGCTTTGGTCGATCGACCGCTGGAGACGCAATGTCATCAAGGAAGGTGATGACACCACTGATCTCATTCACGACACCAAGACATTTTCATTGCTTTCTTTACCTCGCGACGGCCATGGAGGATGCGTGTGATTTGATCAAGCAGAGAAGTTCCTAAAGCCACGCTATGAGGCATAATTCAGGATTTGGCCACCTTGTACTACACTTTGTGACTAGATACGGTTGGTTACATGTGACGCGGTGTCGGAGATTGAAAAGGTGGCTGTTGAATTTCCCATGGTTAGACGCGTTTTGAACGAGTTTGCGTTTGCTGGTTGAATACACATTCCGCTGTCCGTTTACGTCCTCGTTTTTTCTCGTCCATGCCTCCGCAGAGACCCGAACTCCCTGTAAAATACCAAAACCCGAATCTCAAGTCTCGTACGTACTCACAACTACCCTTTTCGTGACTACAGCTCACAAATCCGACAGTCGACTTGTCCAAATGGCCCCCTGTGAAATATCAGTGTCTCGATCGCGATGGCCATGAAGTCCTCGTACGCTCTTTTCCATCTCGCGTTTTCTCATCTTCACCCCCACCTTTTCACCAGGTCGGCCGTCTCAAAATCCCGACCGTACGTCCGATGTCCCCACACGTTTCATTCATCCTAACGCTTCCACGCAGCCCTCTGGTCACGCCTTTATCCTCCGCCGCTACGATACCGGTGCCATCAGCCTTACCACCATGTTCCGCGCCGCCTTCCCCGAAGCCAGCGAGCTCGACGAACGCAAAGAAACCCAATGGGCCAAAGAAAACTTCGACCTCGCCGGCAACAACGGCTCCGCACGCGAACCCACCATCGTCCGTCTCGCCGGCACCTGGATCTCCCCCGCCCTCGCCCTCAACCCCGACTTTGCAGATGCCTACCTCCTCCGCGACGTCGTCCACCATATCGCCAAGGCCACTCCCGATCCAAAGGCCACGTACCGTCGCTCGGCGGCGAAGGGCACTCCCAAAGCGGTCCCACCATCGTCCCCCGTCACCGCTACCAAGGCACTGCTCACGCCCGCGCCTTCGATGACAGCCCCGACGCCCAAACGGCGGCGGGAATCGTCCCCCGCGCCGTCCCCTGCACAGCCTCCTTCACAACAGTCGAGCAGTAGTCTACCGCCGCCCCGTCGGTCTGCACGGACGAAGAGTCCCGCGCCACTCCCGGCACCTCTTACCGTCAAATCGCCGAAACCGGTGCGGATTGCGCGCGCTGTGCGTGTGACGGAGGTGACCACCCCTGCGGGTTCGGACGAGACGGTCGTGGAGGAGGAGGCCGAGACGATCGAGCTTGCGAAGCCGAGCATGACCCAGGACATTGCGGAGCAAAAGGAGTTGATCGAGCGATTGAAGGCCGAACGTGATCTTGCGAAGATGCAGACAGAGGACCCCGTGCCTGACACGGCGCCGCCATTGAAGAGGGACAGGGAGGACGGCGAGAAAAAGGAGGAACTGCGGTTCGATTTCAAGGAACCGGAGACTGGGGAACGGCAGGTTGCGACGAATAAGCGTGTATCACGGTTCCAACTGGAACCCAGAAACAAGTCGTTTGCGTGGGGCATCGCAGCATTCGCGATCGGGATGGGTGCTGTGTACGTCGTCTGTTTGCATCGTCTCGAACACCAGATTGACGTCCTTTGCAGATCGTTCCTTCCCAATTTCTTTTAATGATAATGTCGTTATGGTGTGCTAGGGTATATTGAACGCCATAGTCTGTACATCCCTCCTTTTCTTTATCCACTAGGCGACACCTTTTTTTCTTTATTTTCCTTGTTCGCAGCCAACTAGTTCTACATAGTACTTGACACCTCTTTTGACAAGGAATATGCGTCCCCGTGGGGATGACAGCTTTTCACTTTTTCCCCTTTCTCTTCCTCGATAAATAATTTTGTACGTCGAATGAACCTATCCAGACGGCAATCTCCGTGTGATCACCTCAGACATGCGGACGACACACCAACACGCCTCGTTCGTACAACCCCGCGACATAGATCGTACCGGTTCTCGCATCCCTCAACGTCGTGGACGACGTTCCAAACACCGATCCGTCGCTCTGGAACAGCGTCTCGACCTCGTGCGTCCTGACCGCAGGTGCAAACCTCGCCGCCGACGTCGGCGCACGCGTGTCGTACGCCCTCTTGCTTGCCTCGCTCTCCGATGCGAACCGGTCTGCCGCCTCCACCGGGGTGAGCGAGACAGCCCAGCTCCCCGACACCGCACCGCTTTTATTCGCTGCGACGCTGACCAACGAGGGGAAGTGCGGGTGGCCGGCGACGACGAGCGCGCCCGCGTCGTCGTACATGACGTTGTCCGGGAAGAACGGCACGGGGACGCTGTGTGCGAGCGTGAGCTCTCCGGCGGGGCCGATGGTGTACACGTGCACGACGCCGAGCGCGGTCGAGGCGACGGCGAGGTGTGCGTGGTCGGGTGAGAGCGCGACGCCGTTGGCGAACGCGAGGCCGCGTGCGACGACGGTGTGCGTGAGCGTGCCGTCCGCGTGGACGGTGACGTGTGCGACCCAGCTGAGGGGCAGGCCCGCGATGGACTCGATCACGGGGAGGACGTGCCCGACGACGGGGAGGCGGCGGGTCATCTGGTGGTCGTTGGTGACGTAGAAGCTCGTCGGGCTCGTCAGCGCGAGCGCGTTGGGGGAGACGAAGTGGGGCGAGCGCAGGGTGCGGACGTAGTGGGCCTCGGTGGGGCGGGATGGGTCGAGCACGAACTGCTCGATCGTCGTCTGGTCGCGCGCGTGGTTGACGACGAAGAGGTTGGACGTGGACCCGTTGGCGGACGGGTAGATCTCCATCCCGAGCGGGTGGAAGTCGTGCGCGGGGGGGTAGTCTTTCACACGCACGCGGTGGACGGTGTCGGTGGTGGGGACGTAGAGGAAGAGGTGACCGCGCGGGACGGGGTCTTGGAGGGGACCCATGACGGTGTTCCACGCGTGTCGGTTGGGGTCGCAGCCGAGCAGGACGAGGCGGTCGGTGAGCACGCCCTGGGCATCGAGGTGGTCCCAAAAGACGATGTCTTCGCAGAAATTGATGTCATTGGAGGAAGGGTCGGTGATGAGGGAACAGTGGGAGGTCCAGTCGCCGCCGACGTAGTAGGCGTTTGGCAGATCGGGTTTAGTGAGGATGTGGTTCCACGCAACGCGGCCGCTGCGGTAGACGAAGAGCCCCTATGCAGGGTGAGGGTTCTGAGCAATGGAACTGGTGGAGAAGACGTACTAGGGCGACTGCGAGACCCGTCGCAAGTTTCAACAACATCGTGCAACGTTCGTCGACGTTGTGAGCTAACAAGATGGAAATAATAAGGAAATGAATCAGCCTGCATTTCCGAACTGGCTGGCGCAACACAGCATAATTGATTGAATTGATATTAGGTAGGCTGCAAGTCCTCCAGCAAGGCTGGTGTGATCGGTATCATACTTGCAAGTTGAACAAGTCAATCGAGCTGGCACCTCAAATTCAAAGGTGGCACTGTCCGTCAAACTTCTAACAATTGTTCCTGGGATTGGTTAACCGTGATGTGCTTTGTTGGGACCATCAACGGTGTTACCACTGGAGTTCAATTTAGAACGCTGGTAACGATTTTTTTCCGTTCTGTGTCCGTTGGGCTGATCCCGCAGTTACTTTGATCTGTGGTGACCAGTGCACGGGAACGCTAACCGATGTCACTATGGCCGTGACAGTGTAACGGCGTCGTAGTTCTGCCATTGGACAACGTCCGCGGCCCTGATTTGAGCGCGAAAGATGCTCAAAACAGGGCGTTTTCGTCAAAGCTGGAACGTTTCAGCCATTCCAGGATCTTCCGGCAGTCTGAAACCCTCTCCAGACTGTGAAGTAAGTCGGATCGGTGACCTTTTATGCGTACTGCGGCACCAGTTGAAAGTCGGATCACTCTGGGGCAATGCGCGTTACGATTTGTGAGTTTTTCTTAGTCCTGCACCATCGCCGCCTTGCGCCGATAGGCTACGTGATGCGATGTATCATACTATGGATCGTGTCAGTCGACGGGCAGCCCGACCTCGTACTTGGAAATGCTTCTCACCACGACTAACTGAACGAGTGGGTCGAAGGTCCAATCGCGGTCGCACACCTAATCTGATAGTGACCTTCCACACGGATCCAGTCCACATGACTCCAAACCCAGTTGTCGCTGTCATTGTGCAACAAGCCACACGCACCGATTTATCCAATGGAACACCACCGTTTTCCCGCACCCAAATCTGGCCATGTTTGAAATACCAATAGCGGTCCACCGGCTATTGTCGGACGCCCCACGTTCTCCACATCTGGTCAGGAAAGCAAAAGTGCTTTGCCCGCGTGGAACGCTCGCCTCCTGTGTTAGGAAATGGAACAGCGGATCCACCGGCTTTTGTGGATGCACCATAAACATTCGTCCATAGCCTCTCCGCTTCGGATATAAGCTGCGCTTGCTTTTGGGGGGTCGTTTCCCTTGTACTGTGACCGTCCAACTTCGTCCCGTCCTTGTGTACAGCTTCTGCCTTGCCAGTACTTGCGGTTCCCGAGAGTCGAGTTACGAAAAGCGTTCGTAGGTATGTGACATCCTCTCGTCTTCTCTCCTGCATGAACGCCCATCATGCGTCCTGTGATTCCTGTCAGGCATAGCAATGTGCAACTTCGTCGTCCCCATCCGCACGTGCTCGAAGTGCCATCAGCACGAACCACTCTTCCACGATGCCTCCCGGCGCGACAACGAGAAGGCACGATCGGACGAGGTCGGTCACTGTGTTCCCACTCCTCGACAGAGCATTGACCACGGGCCCGAACGACCACAGTCCCTGGTCTACATGGACACCGCACAAGACTGCTATTCCCGCTGGTGTATTTTTAGCAGCGAACACCCGACAACGTGCAGCCACTGTTGGTTGACGTGCAAACATGGGTGCGTCCCTGCACACGCCGACGCCGTCTGATCCGCGACCGCGTGCTGACGACAGTTTAGACATGGCAAGACGAGACAGATTCACGGCGGGTCGCCCTCGTACGTCTGTCACAGCTGTGCACCGAGGGAAAGACGCCAGCCGGCGTGGAAACGTCCCCGGCCTGCCCATCCGAGCCATTCCAGCAGCGCCGCGGTCGTGCACGCTGCCACCCGCGGCTTTTGGGGTTTCGCGCGCTTCTTGACGCGGTAAACCGTTTATCCCCCTCCTCAACGTCGCTTGTCCCTGTTTCTGAGCTGGCTTCTGTCGCGATGATGTCACAGGTGATGATACGGATGACGGGGGGGTCGCATGACGTCGAACGAGTGTGCATGGGCATAGATTTCTCAACGCGTTTCATCTGTACGTTTCTGGATACTACATGGGACTTGTAACATACGTTCTATCATCTGTCTTATTATAATATCATCGCATGACTTACCTCACACACGTCTCCTTTGGCATCGTCTCTTTGCTAATGCACACATCGATTGGATCACACGACTCGCATGTGTACCTGAAGATCGGATATGCCAATCACTCTGGCTATGATCGTCCCCTGCACGCGGACTTGACGCACAACACGACCTAAAAACTCAGCTCTTTGCTCGCATCCTGAGCTCTTTTCGCCGTCGGTCCTTTCCAAACGCCTCGCACGGTCCAAACGGCCGTCGCCGGGTGTTTGAATGTCCGCCCAAGTCGCAGGTTGCGACTTGAGGATCACCTCGGCTGCCATCTCTCGTCCGGGGATCTCGGTACGGGGCCAACACCTCTGACGGTGGTCCAACCAGAAGTACTCAAGAAGTGTTCAGCGCCGCGGACGGGTGTGCAATGTGGGGTGCCGATCGACCGGAATCTCGGTCAGATAAGCTTGGAGAGGAGTATGACGCAAACGTCGCGGGGCGGGATACATCCGTTCGGAGGGCATCGGGCGTGCTTACAAGGGGCAAACCTACCGCTGTAGCTGCTTGAACGGTGGACACGAACACGCATCGATACGATGGCATGCAACACGGAAAGAGGATGGATACCATAGTCGATCTATTTCTCAAACGCGTCCAAGACAGGAGGTGAATTAAGGTAATCGGTCCTGACGACGCTAAAGTCTACGCGATAATTTCAATTTCAGTCGGAAACGCGACCACGCCACAGATGGGCCCTCACCATCAGGAATGGGGGTGATGTTGTTCCGCATCAGCTGCATGACGTATCTGGAGGACGTATCATACCTTGGCCAATTTGCTAACAAATGCCAAGAACGAGCTTAGCCCTTGTTTTTTCGAGGGTGGGGACAAATTGGTACATACGGCCAGGATTCATATCATGAACAAAGTTGATCCAATGCTCTGTGATTTGATTTGCAAACGCCGTTTGTGCGACGTCAGGAACCGGACCGAATATGAACAGTAACTCGGATGCATGATAGACTTCGCTTTTCGTTGACAAGATCCAAGACAACGAATGCGGATAAACTCACCACCGAGGGCAGGCGACGTTCCCGGGACAAACTCTGCAAAATAGTATCCCCACGTCGGCTGCAGCGACGCGCCGTGCTCAAAGAGAAAGCGTCTCGGCGCAAGGAACACAGTATCCGTGTACCACGATTCCGCCCTGTCATACAACATGTTCCCAGTGTGCCATGCACCGCCGTAAGTGCTGTCATTTACGGGAAACAGAGCGTCGATGCCAGCGGTGATGTTTAGTGTCAGCGTCGAGTTGTCCACGACCGTCTTGGACATCCAGCTATTAAAGGCAATGGCCTGCTCAGTTGGAGACAAGCTCAAGTTATAAAGCGTCTGGCTGACGAGTGTTCCTTCATTCACCTATGCAACGTCATGTTAGAATATCATATTTTGCTGGCAAGCGTACGTTGGTTCCACTGAGGTACGGCACATGGAGGTAGTTTCCGCTCAGGATCCTCTCTGAGGGTCTCTCTGGGGCAAAGCTTCTAGCAGGTCCAATCGCAGGTTCCCATAACTGTCCGTCGAATGTGGAATCAATCATTACGTTGCTGATGTCCAGGAGTGTCTTCCATCATGGTTTGGCCATGATAATCCTTACTCGAGGAAGTAAAGGGACTATACCTCATATGGTACTTGCCGCAAACAGGCAACGGAGCCAGGTCCGGCCGGACATCCTGTTGCAGCCAGAAGACGGGAGTATGGCATACCTGGTTTGTCGTACTGCCAAGCATACGGCGCATTTTTGCTGACAAGATTGATCAGGCAAAGAAAAAGTCCTCGGATCAACTTACAACGGGCCAGTGGATGAATCCGCTATCACAGCGCGAAACAGGGTGGGTTCGATGGCATATAGCATTTGTGCTTGAACGCTGCCGCCGCCAGCAGACTATTTGGCATCGTCATTGATGGTCTACGTGGGTCAAAAATGGAGACCTACCTGACCCCAAAGCGTCACCTGGATTGAACGGTCAATGTAATGTAGCTCGTGAGGGAAGGTGAGTACCTTGAATGGATCACCACCAAAGTGCGCGATGTTCTCTTGCACGAATACAAGCGCAGCCCTCTGGTCCAAAAAGCCAACGTTGAGATCTTCAGGGGGAACGTCGGCACTCGCCAACTATCAGCATTCGTCAGTGCTCTCCAGAGAGACCGGTTCATGTTGCAGATTCTCACAAAACCAAACGTATTCAGCCGGTAATTCCGGAACGTGAGCGAGTGTCAGAACCCTTTCCAGCGCAAAAAATAAGTTCCTGGACTCACACTGAAACGAAAACGATCGGTTTCTCAATTGTCACACTCAAGTTGATTATCCCTAGGTGGACGGTGGAATCGTATTGGCGAGAACGAGGAAGTACTCACTCGTAGGATTATACGCAGGATCGGACGCTGCACTGCATGGCACACATTAGTGAGAACTTCGCTGACAGAATTCACCCAGTAAAGGCTACCCCGTGATGTATGCACCTCCCTACACCCGGGGTGAATGGAAGCCCGGCAGAGTCGAAAACCAGACCTACGTGAATCCAAAACATCACAGGAAGTTTCGCGTCTGCGAGTGTTCCTGTTGGCCGCCACACCTAACAAGACGTTTTTCAGCAAGACGCCCCAGACTTCGCCCAGCCATGAGCACACACGTTCAAGAACAAGCAATTTTCGCTCGCGTTAAGACTCGATGACGGGGGCTGGGGACAGGCGTCCCCAAACCGCGATGCGTCTTGGATGCCTTGCAATGGTCGGGTGATGGGTACAGGTGCCTTGAAACGCAGCGGTCCGATGGGAGGTTGGGCAAACGGAATCCCAAGCCAAGCGTCGGATCCATTCGCGTCGGCAACACCTCGAAATGTTCCACTCGTCAGGGTGACGTCGAGACTCGGAGACGAGCCCGCCACCAGAATGGTCTGGTGGGAGGTACCTGCAAAAAGGCCGCACACCAAGGCTAGTGCGAGAGCATGCATTGCGAACATGCCAGTGAAGGTCCCGTTGGGTAGCAACTTATAAACTTATGTAAGTTTTTCGGGTTATCATGACCCAACAGCATCGGACGTGTTCGCGACCCAACCGACGAGGAAACCATACGACTGACATTGTAGCTTCCCAACCCGATGTCTTGGCAGTGGATGGATTTACAAGGGGTAGAACTCACCAAATATGACATGACTCTTGGCATGGACTCTCGGAGTGTGGCGTTCTTCCGCGGCGCCTCGCTGATATTCGCTGGCAACTCATCTGAGTCACGGTCAAAACTTTCCTGAGTCGAGATTCAGGCTGGACCAGCCCGCGGTGCCACGTAACTCACGTTCCATCTGTCGAGTGAGAATACATGATCGTGATGAATCAAGAAGATCACAGAGTATGTGTTGTAAGATCATTGACATCTGAGTCAGCAACAAGAAAGTTTGTCAGGAATAACCCTATCCAAGTCCGTTTCTAGTAAATCTTCATCAATATCAGTGGGGCCTATTAAAATGTTGGTCATTCATTCAACAAGTCACAAGTGGTGTCACCTTGATACCTCCTACAAATGATACCTACTCTCCAGATGTATTCTGTCTTGTTTCTGCCATCACAAACTCCTCACACTCTTCTCTACTTTTCCTGACATCCACCATCCACAGGAAAATTGTACTAAACATTCCTCTGTTCAAGTTGTAAAAATCAGTTAATACAGAGCAACTTGTGGACTGGAACATACAAGCCAAATAGAAAAGCAAATGGCATGTTGTTGTTGTTCCCTGATGTTGTGATAATGGCAGAGGATACAAGTGGACCAATAAATGCTGATGTTTTCCCAACCTTTGTGTCCAAGATAAGACCATTATATAGGACTCATAGATGCTAAATGAAACATACCACTGAAAACAGTGCAAAGAAGAGGAACCTACAACATCCACCAATAGAATGTTATGCATACAGGCAAAGAATATCAAATATGACAGACTTACATCCGAGGAAGAGGAGAGACCTCACTGATCATAGTCTGACTGTATGCATACCATGGACAAACCATAAGACCATAATATACTTGGTATAACCTGTATGTTACCATGAGATGGTCTGCAAATATAGAATCAAACCTTTCTCACCATATTTCCCAGACATGCTTGAATCCAAATTTATTGGTATGCACTCCAATGAGGCCCCATACAGTGAGAATCTGATCATGTTGAGAAAGCATAATTTGACATACTGAATTTTACAAACCAATATCCAAAGAGCATTGAAAGAGAGCATCTGTGAACTCTTAGAGTAGGGGTCCTAGGGGAATAAATCTTGAAATCCTAACTTACATTTTTGGTTGATATTTTATATTTCTTCTGAACCAGCCAAAATCCACTGAGGGAATGTGATTACAGATCAGTTTAACAAAGGTATAAAAGACTCACTATATTCCAATTGCTTGAGTTATTATGCCAACAATCAACAGCAATGTCAATTCAAGAGTGGAGTATGTGACAACACTATTTAATTTTAGAGGTCATGGAAGAGCAAACCACAATTTATCATAACACACCTGTTCTGCAAGGTGGCAACAACAGTGCTGTAAGAACTTAGTCATTAAAGGTCAATTCTACAATTTTCACAACATACACTGTGGTATTCAAGACATCTCCCCTAAAATAATTTGCAAATCAATCAGGAACCAGAAGCTATGGGGGGAGACATACA
>JBBPMU010000708.1:0-15243 GCA_038090475.1 Wakefieldia striispora | reverse complement strand
TATGACGTATGAACAATGAAGTTTAAAGGTAGAAACATCATATGTCTGGTATGATGTTGATATCTCATCTCTCAATAACGATGACCCCTTATGACAAGCTCAGGAACACCTCATATGCTTCCTTGACAAAAACCCAGACCACCATACCCAACACCTTTACCAGAGAATGGAGGATGCTTATCAATGAAGAATTTGCAAGAAACTTCACCAAACAGGAATCCTACCCGAGATCATCCAAAAAGTCACCCTCTCTACCACCATCGCAGCACAAACCAAGAAAGGAGCCATTGAACTTCCCCCCATTTTTCAAAAATCCAATCAGTCTTTGATGAACCCGAGGATGGCTTTATGCCACCATCCAATGACTTCGACCACACCATTGATCTAAAAGAATCCTTCGTCCCTTGGAAAGCCAAACTGTATTCCCTTAATCCTGCCGAAACTACTGCCTGTCAGGACTTCATTAAGGAATATCTGGAGAAAGGCACCATTCATCCTTCAAAATCCCCTCAAGCTGCCCCTTTCTTCTTTGTCGCCAAGAAGGATGGAAAGCTCCATCCTTGCCAAGATTACTGCTACCTCAACGAGCATACTATCAAAAATGCCTACCCACTCCCCCTCATCCCAGACTTGATGGACAAACTTTGCAGGTCTAACATCTTCACCAAGATGGACATCCATTGGGGTTTTAACAATATTTGTATCAAGGAAGGAGACCAGTGGAAAGCCGCTTTCATCACCCCATTTGGACTCTATGAACCCCTCATCATATTCTTCGGAATGTGCAATGGACCCCCCACCTTCCAAGCCTTTATGGACCATTACTTTGGCAACATGATGGCCAAAGGATGGCTCATCATCTATATGGATGACCTCATGATTCATACCAAAGATGACCAAAAGCTTCATGACCAATGAACTGCCTGTGTTCTCAAGCAAATGACTGAGCTCAAACTCCATCTCAAACTTGAGAAATGTTCCTTTTCTCAACATAGCATCAATTTCCTTGGAATGATCATCACCGAAGGCAGCCTCCAAATGGATCCCACCAAACTATCAGCCATCAAAACCTGGAACCTATTATGGATTTTGAAGATACTTGGGAACGCGACTCCAAAATCATTTGGAGACAACTCCTTGGAGACAAGGATATGGACATGGATATGTTTTTCCTTCCTACTCATCACTATGATCGCTATTGGTTTGACCTTTCTTCCATGGCATATAGAGACCACACTTGGGAGATCATTGACTCTGGTCAATACGACCCAGTGATACACGACTTCTGATCTTCACATGGGAACACCGCCGTTTCCCACATTTATGGATGCCCCCAATTTTCTGACTTGTTTCTACATTGGGAAGTCCCATTTTTATCTCTTTCCATTTATATCTTGCAGAACTCCGCTTCTCCTTCTGGACTCAGAACTCTGATACCACTCTTGGACACAGGACTCCACATTCCTTTTACATGTACATTTCCTTTTATGCGTCCTTCATTGATTCCCTTTTACGATACATGCGATGCAATGCGTCTTGTTGATTTCCTTATATGCATCATCCCTTTACAGTAACCCCAGTAGTATATAAAGGGTCAACTTGTAGTAGATAGCTCTTCAGCTAATTCTATGCAATTCTGCCTGCAAAGTCTTTGCTTCTGATGAAGGTCACTCGACTAATACTCTTGCACTAAGCCTTTCCAGTTTCTCTCTTCTCTATCACTTATGTTGGGACTTCTCCCTTGCAGGCGACAGTTAATACTCTGTTCCAGGACACTGCTGGTCTCCTTGAGCACGAAGGATCTCGAGTGAAGTCTTTGTTCCACACATGCATAACAGAACCCCCCCACTTCCCTCAAGGGAGTATATTCATTCCTAGGGTTTTGTAACTTCTACCACAAGTTTATTGAAAAATTCTCCACCATCGCCACCTCTCTCATCACCCTTACTTGCAAATCCTCTGCCTGGGAATGGAAGGAAGATCAGCAGAAAGCCTTCAACACTCTCAAGAAAGCCTTTCTCGTACTCCCCATCCTCTCTATGTCAGACCCACAGAACCCTTTTACCATCATGACTGATGCATCCCTCACTGGTGCTGGCACCATCCTTATGCAAAAAGATGCTAACAGTGACCTCCACCCTTGCTGTTACTTTTCCACCACCTTCTCCCCCACTGAACACAACTATGACATCTATGATTGGGAACTCCTTGCTGTAATCAAAGCTCTTGAAGAATGGTGCCAGTACCTTAGTGGCACCCCATACCCAGTCACCATCATTACCAACCATAAAAATCTCACCTTCTTTAAAGAACCAAGAAAACTTACCTATCAACACACCTGCTGGATGCTCTTTCTACAGGATTTTGATATCCTGTTTGACACTTGCCCCAGCTCCTACATGGGCCCTGCAGACACCCTCTCCAGAAAAGACCATGTCAACACTAGCAAGGACAACCAGGACGTCGTCCTCCTTCCTGCAGACCACTTTATCAACCTCATCGATGCCAACCTTGCCACCCACATCACCTGGGATTCCCCCTCCAATCCTCTCATAGTCAAGGCCTCCTCCCACATTTTGAAGGGGACTTCCCTCTTCACACGTGCTGCCCCCACAGACTGGGAGCTCCACCATGATTTCCTTTTCTTCCAAGGATGCCTTTATATTCCCCCTTCCACCTGACATGACCTCATAAATTTGGTCCATTCTTCCCCCACCATTGGCCACCCTGGTTATTTCTGGCTTCTTCACCTACTCCATCAAGACTACTGATGGCCAGGAATGGCTACACATGTCCACTGCTTCATCTCTGGTTGTGCTACACGTCAGGCCAATAAGGTTATCACCCACCCCACGACTCTGTTAGAGCCAGGTTGACTAGGTGGAGGTAACTCTGAGAACTCTGGAGCACTGGAGTTATGACTTGATGGGCATTGGCTTCAACGTATGTGTTGCACCCTTGCTCAAAGTTGTGCCCTGATATTTCCAAGAACAGAGGGAACGAGTAAGGAGACAAGAGGTGAAATCTGAGGGTGTGCGAAGGTTAGGCTAGAGGTTGTCAAGACCTCCAAGTGTACTGAGGGTTGGAGTTGAGTCGATACTTAAGTTGATATTTGAACTGGAGAATACACGAGAGTGTCTATGGATTTATATACTCAGAGAAAGAGGATTAGTAAGAACAGGATTGGTAAGTACTGAGTAAGACAGAGGATGGAGAAGTAATAACCAGCACAGCACCGGGTACATGAGGAGACCAAAGTGGAGAACATAAGTGAAGGCACAGGAACAAGAATGGAGATCGAACAGAAAAGATCCAAGAGTAACGTACTAGCCTAGTCTGAGGGTAGCATAACATCAACTCCAAGAGTTGTGAGGAGAAGACAATGATGATATGACTAAGTGTTGTTTGGAGGGGACAGAGATATTCAGGAATGGGTGCGAGTGGCGCCAGAGTTGACTTAGGTGTATGGGATATGACAGTATCCCCCTCTTAGGCCTGAACCCCTGAAGGCCATTAGCCAAGGTGGACAATACGGTTGTCAATGTGGTGGTAGTGTGGGCGGTCGGAGTGCAGAGTTCGAAAATCGTGGTGTGCATGCATAAATTTCAGGAGGGGTGACTCTGGTCCTTCTTCATAATCTTAACCATCATGTCCAACCTCAACACCATCTGTGAGTGGGATGACGAGTGTCTTCAGGACAACAACAACGACACCGAGGACATCTTCCAGGTGAAGACAACAGAGCGAAGGTGTCAGGCACTGGCTTGGAAGGTGGAGCAGCAGAGGCGTGCTGAGAAGGAGGTGAAGCAGAAGGCAGAGGAGGAGGCAAGGTGGAAGCATCAGGGAAATTTTAAGAGAATGATAATCTATGATAATTGTAGATAATGGATTATATGGAATTATAATCCATTATATACCCCTCTTTGAGGATTATATAGGATTATAATCTCTTCAAAATTTCCCTGATGAAGGTGGAGGAGGAGAAGAGGCAGAAGGAGGAAGTGGCAAAGCAAAGGGAGGCAGAGGAGGCACAGTGGAAGAACAGAGTGGAGGGACCAGAGATGGCCCAGTGGGTGAGGGACAAGGCTGCAGAGTTGTGGCCAGAGGTAAGTTGACATGCTTTTGTGTTTTTTTTTTTTTTTTTTTTTGATACTGATTAGTTCTAGGTCGAGCCAATCCAGGCAAAGGGCAAGGAGAGGGTGAGGGAGAAGTGTGTCCGGTGCATGCAGGTCAGCATCACCTGTGCACCCGGAGAAGGCAAAAAGGGGAGAGCATGTGCAGCTTGCCAGAAGGAGGATGGAGGAGTTGGAGGTTGAGGAGATCAAGGAGATTGAGGAGGTGGAGAGAGTGGAGAAGGGGGTGGAGACAGAGAAGGAGGACAAGGATGAAGTGGTGGTGGAGATGGACATGGAGGGCAACACGGAGGAGGGCTCAGAGAAGGGCTCGGGGGAGATGGACAAGATGGTAGAGTAAGGACTTGTAGTAATTGATTGAATGTGATCGTTGTTTGCCTACAAGTCGGAGTGAGGCCTGGGTTTCTCTGGGTACCTAGTGTGAAAGTCTGAGATGATTTCTGAGGCATGTCTGAGTTTGGTGGCAAGGAGCCAGGAGGTCTCCTTGTCGGTTCCTTCATATCCAGCCCATTGGACTAAGTAGAGGAGTTTGCAGTTCTTTCTCCTGTGGTCAATCTTGGAGTCAAGGATCTCAGAGATCTCGTACTCTGGTTCGCCATCTACTTCAATCGGAGGTGGCAGAGATTGAATGTGATTGGGAATGGTATTAGGGATGCTTGGTTCTAATTGGGAGACATGGAAGATGGGGTGCATGGATTTCATGGAGTCAGGGAGACGGAGTGTGAAGGAGTGGGTTCCTGCTTGAGAAATGACCTTGTAAGGCCCAAGGTTCTTATCAGAGAGCTTTTTGGAAGGATGGGTGGTTCAGAAGTACTTAGCTTTAACGAATACCTGATCACCAACTTGGAAGTCTGATGCTGGAGTTCGTTTAGCGTCAGTGGGTCCTTGGTAGCATTCTTGGGCGTGGGCCATTTCCTCTCGGAGGAACTGGTGGAGGGATTCAAGGTCAACAGAGTATTCACAAGCACGTGCAGAGGTGAGGTCCCTTTCGGGATGTACAGAGATGTTGGGATGGTAGCCCTTATTGGCAAAGAATGGAGAAACACTGGTGGTCGCACTCGGAGCGTTGTTGTAAGCAAACTCTGCGAGAGGAAGGAGTTCGGACCAGTTGTCCTGTTGATAATTACAATAGATGCAGAGGTACTGTTCCAGGGTCTGGTTCATACACTCAGTTTGACCATCTCCTTCTGGGTGGTAACTGGATGTTGAGGGCTTTACCGAGGGACCTAAAGAAGTGCAATACAAATTCGGATCCTCTGTTGGAGGTGATGTGGGATGGAACTCCATGCTTAGAGAACACATGGAGGAGGAACAACTTAGCTAACTCTGGGGATGTCACCATGTCGTGTGTGGGGATGAAGATACATTGCTTCAAAAGCCGATTGACGACAACTAGAATGGAAGTGAATCCAGAGGACTGGGGAAGCTGTTTGATGAAATCCATGGAGATGGAGTTCCAAGGATGTTCAGGGATGGGGAGTTGTTTCAGGAGGCCATATGGCTTATGTCTGGGAACCTTTGCACAAGCACAGGAGGTACAGGAGGATACATAGTCTTTGATGAAAGTCCTGATACCAGGCCAGGTGTATTCACAGCGAATGAGTTCCAATGTTCAATTTTGTCTGAGATGTCCAGAGAGTGGGTGATCATGTTTGTATTGGAGGACTCGGAGGTGGAGGTCATTTGAATCTGGTATGTAGATGCGATCATCTAGGCATAGGAATCCATTGGAATCAACTTTCCAATGCAAGTCTGTTGGTTCGGAGTTGGACATATGTGAGGAAGCCAGAGGGTTGGAGGGGAGAGCAGACAAGATGTCATTATGGAGGGACTCGATGTCGAAGAGCATGCTTGCTTGGAGTACTGGAGCAGCTAGATATGTTGCTCTAAGGGACAATGTGAGTTGTTCCTGAGTGAACACTGGTCGGAAGTTGTGTGGGTTGATGTGAGCGTAGTCCCTATCCCCCTCTTTGGGATAGACGTCCCAACGGCGAGTAAGGGCATCAGATTTCATGCCAAGGCAACCAGGATGGAAATGAATGATCATGTTGAATTGAGTGAGGAACTCTGACCAGTGAGCCTGTCGCCAAGTCAGGAGTTTGGTGGTGGAGAAATATTCTAGGTTCTTGTGGTCCATGACTATGTCTGAGACGAGATGGAATCATCGATGTTACAAATGCTATTTTCCTGCCCTCAGACATCCACTCTTTTTCGGACTTGAAGTCCAACTATGTATGTTGTTCCTTTCTCCAGCACACTCTTCGATCCAGAACAATCACTGTTCTAGGACAAGGTATGCACCTCATGTCAAGGCTGTCCAAAGGACTGGATCCTATTGGCTGCCACATTTATGCTTCTTATTTTAATTTCCAGCATGATCTAAAGATCTGCCACACCTCATGTACTATTTCATTTCCACTTTATGCTTCTTTTCCATTCTGCCACATACCTCATGCTTGACGCATGTTCACAAGGCTGTGGTATTCTTTCATATTCCATGACGTTCCAGCCAATGGCGGAACACCCTCTTATCTTCCTATCTACAGTACAGTAGTCACATGACCATACCATCTGTAGTATATAAACCGATGAATACAGACCAAGGAACTCTAACAAAGTTCACTTGGATATTTTGCCTTCAAATCCCCACACTTCCCTCTTATGCTATGCTCCTAGACATGAGCTCATAAACTGTCGCTGTCTTTGTCTTCAGGAAGACTTGTTTCAATCGAAGGTTGAACCTCTACCTCGGAGGCGAAGTCTTCCCTTCAACAGGGTATCGTTGAAAACGAGAAAAGGAGAGAGTGCCGGTTTATCCTCTGGCTAGGAGTGTAAATGAATAAGAGTTACCAAGTAGTCCCTTGGAAGATCCTAAGGGCATCCAGCCTAGAAAGAACCACCTTGGTAATGATTCTCAAGTAGCAAAGACTGGGGATTCCAGTCTGTACATGGTCAACTAAATAGTGTCTGGCGATACTGTGTATGTAATCATCCAGTCTGGGAAGCGTCCAATGAGAAGTCAGAGAAATAAGATCATACCACATCAGCTGTATCAATGGACTGGTATCCTATCTGAGAGTCATCCGCCATTCGCTGGACAGGGAACAACAAGGAGAGAAGAAATGGAAATGAAAAGGAAGAAGTGAAATGTGTCCCATGGAGATAGAGATCTCCGAATCTTGTGAGAAAGCAATAAGTCCAAAAGGGTTATTCCCAAAGAGATGGCCACTGGGAAGAAGTCTGAAAGATCACTGATGGTCTATCGGCAAGTGCCGTAAGGTGGTCATGTGCAACAGATCACATGACAGAAAGAAATTATACTGTTGCAGGAGTGTACCAAAAGTGAGGCGTCACGTGATGTTAAGTCATGTGATCTGCTAAGTACATGTAGACAGCTCTCTTTGAGGATTGCCGCAAGAAATGGGGGGTTTCTAAATAAAAGTTTGAAAAGGTGTCAGAAATGAAAGCGTCTTTTCAGGAATAAAATATAGGGCTTTATAACAACGTCAACCGGAGTTCCAGAGCCTTCAAGGTAATGATGCCAGGTGCAGAATGCTTTGTGTATAGCAAGTAATTCCTTATCATGGGTATCATAGTTGAGCTCCAGGGAGGACAAGGTCTGAGAGAAATACACAACAGGTCGGATTTCATCATCTGAACACTGGATTGACAATATTCCAGTGATGGCATAGTCCAAAGCATCGGTTTCTATGAGAAGGGGAGTGTCAAGGACCCAATGAGTTAGGATCGGAGCAGAAGTGAAGGCATCCTTGAGTTTCTGAAAGGCTGAGCAACAGTTGTTGGAGAAGTTCCATGGAGTGCCTTTGCAAGTAAGGCAAGTCAAAGGAACGACAATGTTGGAATAATTGAAGATGAAATGCTGGTAGAAATTAGCAAATCTGAGGAAGGACTGAATGTCCTTAACCTTGCGTGGTTTGGGCCAGTCTTGGATAGCTTGAACCTTCTCTGGGGACATGGAGAGACTAGAGGGGGAGAGCTGGTACCTGAGATACTCGGTAGCATCAGGGAAATTTTGAAGAGATTATAATCTTATATAATCCTCAAAGGGGGGTATATAATGGATTATAATTCCATATAATCCATTATCTACAATTATCATTGATTATCATTCCCTTAAAATTTCCCTGATGAGAGTCCATAGACCATTCACATTTTTCTGGTTTGGTGTAAAGTCTGTGCTTGCGGAGACAACGGAGGACTTCACAGACATGCTCCTTGTGAGTGGCTTTGTCCTCAGAGTAGATAAGAATGTTGTCCAAATAGACTATGACGCAAACATCTAACAAATCAATGAAGATCGAGTTAATGAATTGCTGGAAGGCTGCAGGGGCATTGGTTAGACCAAAAGGCATAACCAACCACTCGAAAGAGCTGTAGCATGTGTGGAAGGATGTCTTCCACTCGTCTCCATTGGCAATGTGAACAAGGTGATAAGCATGCCAGAGATCAAGCTTGGTGTAAATCTTAGCATGGCTTGGAGCATCAAGGAGATCAGAGATGTGAGGGAGTGGGTAGCGATCCTTCTTTGTGATCTTGTTGAGTCCTCAGAAGTCAATGCAAAGGTGGAGTGAACCATCCTTCTTGTGGACAAAGATGACCGGAGGAGCATGGGCGGAGGAGGAAGGGTGGATAAAGCCCATAGAGAGGTGCTCATCAAGGAAAGTCCAGAGGGACTCAAGTTTGGAGGGAGAGAGAGAGTAGGTGGTCCCAATGGGTGGGGAAGCACCTTCCTCTAAATCGATCTTGAGGTCGTGTTCGCAATGCAGAGCAAGTGTGGATGCCTTGCTCTTGCTGAATACATCTGTGAAATTGTGGTAGTCTGGAGGAACGGTAGAGAGATTGACAGGAGTTTTGGTGGTGGTGGAGGTGGAGCGCAGCTCAGCTTCTGGAGAATGGAGTTGCAAGCTAAACTGAATGGAGCCTTCGAGGCAACAAGCCAACACAAATGCTGCTGCATTGATGAGCACAATAGGCAGAGCCTTGTAGTCAGAGAAATGCAATGGATCGGAGGGTGTTTCAGCTAGAGGAAGTAGTTCTGGAGGCTGGGGGGGAGATCTCATGGGGGTCAGACTGGCATGTCCAAGTGTTTGGAATGAGATACTGCTTGAAACCCAGTCAATCAACGGATTGTGGCAGGTGAGCCAGTTATGTCCTAGAACAAGGGAACAAGAACCATCTAACAGAGTGACATAGAATGTCATCGGAGTGATATCGCCAGTTTCAAAACAGACAGAGAGGTCAATTACTTGTGTGATGATGGAGTTGGACATTCCATCGAAGAGTCAGAGTTGGATAGGAGGGACGGAGTAAGGGGAAAGTCCATGATCATTAACAAAAGAGTTATCTACAAAACAATCAGAAGAACTGGAGTCTACAAGCGCAGGGAAAGACAGAATATCATATGATACTAGAGAGACAGAGGGCATAAGGGATTGGGGATCTGAAAGAGCAGATGTGTTGAGACATAGCTCCTTAGGTGCATGGGAGGAGTCAACACAACCATCTGGCCATGCAGAGTCTGGAGGGTTACTGACTATTTTTTTGCCTCCATGCTGGAGACTTCCGGTTTGGTTTCCAGAGTGGAGGTGTTGGCTGCCCTAGCCTTGGCTGCCCTAGAGATAGACTTGGGGCAGTCCTTTGCTACTTGACTGGGCTTGCTGCAGAACATGCAGAGCATGTTGTCAAAACGGTGCTTGCACTCCTCAGAGGTGAGCTTGCCATCCGATCCAAGCTTTGATGAGAGGTTGGGTTTCAGGGATATGGGGGTGGAAGCAGATTTAGCCTTGGACTCAGAGTCTTTTGGCTTCTTGTTGTCTGACTTGGAGGCAGATGGCTCAGAGGATTTGTTGGACTTGGAGGATGGGTTGGAGGAGGGCTTCGATTGATGACTGATTTCTGATTTGCATTCCCAGTAACGTGTGTTGATGGCTTGTGAAACGAGACTGAATATGTCAAAGGTTGAACCTCTAAACCTCAAAGGCGAAGTCTTCGGTCCAACCGGTATCGTTGAGAGAAAGTAAAGAAAGAGTGCCGGTTTATCCTCTGGCTAGGAGTGTAAATGATAGAAGGTAATACCCAGTAGCCCCTCAGAATGTCCTAAGGGGGTCCAGCCTAGAAGAAAAATACCTGGGCGATATATTTCCAAATAGCTAAGACTGGGGAAACCAGTCTACATAGTACTCTACTTATATAAGTCTGGCGAGTGCACACAGACCAAGTAAAACGAAAGGGGAAATACTAAATATGGCAATTGCCCTTCAGGCGTAAGACCTGGTAATCCGCGTATGGTAAAGTCTGTCCGATGGGAACGTATCATGAGTAATGGGAAATGAGTAAAACGCACAGCTCTCTATGGCATGTGCCTTCCGATACGATCACGATCAGGTATTCTCGTAAGAAGAGATGACTAAAGATAAGAATTGTCAATGTGTCCAAAAAGGGTTATTCCCAAGGAGAAGCCGCCGGGATGAAGTCTGAAGGTCTCGACCGACAGCAATCGGCAATTGCCGCAAAGTGGTCATGTGCAACAGATCACGTGACGAAGGAAATTATACTGTTGCAAGAGCGTACCAAAAGGGAGACATCAGGTGACGTCAAGTCACGTGATCTTCGAAGTACATGTAGACGGCTTTCTTCAATCAGATTGCCGCAAGAAAAGAGGTTCTAAGTAAAGTTTGAAAATGTCAGTAAAAGTATAGCGTCTTTCAGGAATAAAATATAGGGTTTGTAACTGCTTGGGTGAGGGTATGGAGTTCAGAGAGTGTCTGGGGCTTCCCAACCTGGGAGACCTCGTCTTTGATGCGGTCGGGGAGACCATTGTAGAAGTGGTGCCTAAGAGCACCTTCTCCATAGCCTCGGACTTGCGAAGCAATCCTGTTAAACTCGACAATGTACTTGTTGATATGCTGTCCGTCCTTCATGACCAAATGGTCAAGCTGATATTTGGCGTCTCCAACAGGGTCATGAGGGCCAAAGTTGGTCTGGAGCTCGAGGACAAACTCCTTGTAGTTGTCCATCCAGACAGGTCGGAGTGCAGGGTCTTCCATCTGGAGGAGGTCTGGTTCAAACCACTCCAGAGCCATGCCCTTAAGGTAGGACTGCATGAAGGTGTTATGGATTTCGAAGATACTTGGGAACGCGACTCTGAAATCATTTGGAGACAACTCCTTGGAGACGAGGATACAGACATAGATACGTTTTTCCTACTCATCACTATGATTGCTATTGGTTTGACCTTTCTTCCATGGCATATAGAGACCTCACTTGGGAGATCATTGACTCTGGTCAATATGACCCAGTGATACATGACTTCTGATCTTTGCATGGGAACACCACCACTTCCCACGTTTACAGATGCCCCTGATTTTCTGACTTGTTTCTACATCAGGAAGTCCCATTTTTATCTCTTTCCATTTATATCTTGCAGAACTCCACTTCTCTTTCTGGACTCGGAACTCTGATACCACTCTTGGACATGGGACTCCGCATTTCCTTTTACACGTACATTTCCTTTTACGCGTCCTTCATTGATTCCCTTTTACAATACACGCAACACGATGCGTCTTGTTGATTTCCTTATATGTGTTGTCCCTTTACAGTAACCCCAGTAGTATATAAAGGGTCGACTTGTAGTAGATAGCTCTTCAGCTAATTCTACACAATTCTGCCTGCAAAGTCTTTGCTCCTGATGAAGGTTGCTTGACTAATACTCTTGCGCTAAGCCCTTCCAGTTTCTCTCTTCTCTATCACTTACATTGGGACTTCTCCCTTGCGGGCGACAGTCAATACTCTGTTCCAGGACACCACTGGTCTCCTTGAGCACGAAGGATCTCAAGTGAAGTCTTTGTTCTGCACACATGTAACAGAAGGTGACTTTGGCATGATCCATATGGAATGCCTTAGGGCAGTCTTGGAAGTTGAGCTCGCACTGTACCAAGAAAACTTGGAGTTTGTGGGGTTTGGTCCCATCAAACTGATCTGGTTCTCAGACCTTAGTGTGCAGAGAAGAGTCAGAGGAGCACTTGCTGGAGTGTGTGAGGTTCTGAATTGCGCTGGCAAGTAAGCCAAGCATGTTTCGAGGAATATGCCCTGCAGAGGAAGCAAGAGGCAAGTTGGATCATGGTGGAGAGTTGGGGGGAGATTGGTCATCTCCAAAGTCTGACCTGTCATCTGGGTCAGACCACTGGGGCTGGGAGGTGGAGGGCCGTAGAGGTCATCATCTTGTTCGTCTTGGAAGTCCATGCATGCTGCTGGTGCAGACACTGGTTCTTCTGATAGAGGAGAGTCTTCATTGATTTCCTGGAAATGGCATGCTCCTGGAGTTGGAGATTCGGGGTGGGAGCGCTGAGCAATGGAGGCCAATGGTGTGAATGCATGGCATGTGGAGAAGCTCTGGAATTGTTCGATGATTTCTGGGGCTCATTGATTGTTTCCATAGAGCATAAGGGGGTTGTAGCAGGGGGAGGAGTGTTTGATGCGAAGTGTCACTCAAATAACCCAAAGAGGATAAAAGGATGAGCACGCCAGGTTCCAAAGGCTTTCTGGGGACAAAAGAGGTGAGAAGAGATAGGTGGAAGTCGTGTAAAGGCAGAATGTTGAGGAGAGTAGTAACCCAAGTGAGATGAGGAGTTATCCTTAAATTCTACCCTTGGAAGTAGAATCAAGTAGATAAGACTGGGGAAATCCAGTTGCAAACTAGCTACTTAAATAGTGTTTGGTGAATAAGTGTGCACAGACCATCTACCCTAAAGTAGGAATACTCAATATAGTATCTGACGATAAGGTGTCAGTCTGGTAAATCATAAAAGGGAATAGAAGTCCGAGAGGGTCATATCATGTGTCATTGTCTATGAGTCAAAGGGGAAGGAGAGATAAGGAGTTTGCCAGGCCAATGGCATAAGAAGAGCAGAAGATAATGTATCGGCCAATTGGCAAGTGCCACCAGTGGTCATGTGTGTCAGATCATGTGACTGAATGAATTTATACTGACATAGGAGTGTACCAAAAGGGGAACATCACATGACTGGTCACGTGACTTGAAGTACATGTTGGTGCTCACCTTCGAGGGCTGAGCATAGTGAAATGGTTCATTAAGTAAAAAGTTTGATGAAGAATGATGGAATCATAACTGTTACAAACGCTATTTTCCTGCCCTCAGACATCCACTCTTTTTCAGACTTGAAGTCCAACTATGTTATTCCTTTCTCTAGTGCACTCTTCGATCCAGAACAACCACTGTTCTAGGACAAGGTATGCACCTCATGTCAAGGCTGTCCAAAGGACTGGATCCTATTGGCTGCCACATTTATACTTCTTATTTTAATTTCTGGCACGATCTAAAGATCTGCCACACCTCATGTACCATTTCATTTCTGCCTTATGCTTCTCTTCCATTCTGCCACATACCTCATGCTTGATGCATGTTGATAAGGCTGTGGTATTCTCTCATATTCCATGACGTTCCAGCCAATGGTGGAACACTCTCTTATCTTTATACAAACACATACATACAGCTGGCCTGTAGTATATAAACCCTAATACACAACCCAGTGGACTTTAATAAAGTTCATCTGGTATTTTCGCCTTTAAATCCTGAGTGAACATTCCCTCCACCTTTCATCTCTCACTTTAACAAGCTCAGCTTCAAGGCTTGTTTCAATAACAGTGTTATGCATGTGTGGAACAAAGACTTCACTCAAGATCCTTCATGCTCAAGGAGACCAGCGGTGTCCTGGAACAGAGTATTGACTGTCACCCACAAGGGAGAAGTCCCAATGTAAGTGATAGAGAAGAGAGAAACTGGAAGGGCTTAGCACAAGTGTATTAGTCAAGCGACCTTCGTCAGGAGCAAAGACTTTGCAGGCAGAATTGTGTAGAATTAGCTGACGAGCTATCTACTACAAGTCGACCCTTTATATACTACTGGGGTTACCATAAAGGGGTGACATGTATAAGGAAATCAACAAGATGCGTCATGTCATGTGTATAGTAAAAGGAAATCAACGAAGGACGCATAAAAGGAAACATATGCATAAAAGGAAATGTGGAGTCCTGTGTCCAAGAATGGTATCGGAGTTCCATGTCCAAAAGGAGAAGCAGAGTTCCACAAGATATAAATGGAAAGAGAATAAATGGGACTTCCTGATGTAGAAATGAGTCAGAAAATCAGGGGCATCTGTGAACATGGGAAATGGCAGTGTTCCTGTGCAAAGGTCAGAAGTCATGTATCACTGGGTCGTATTGACCAGAGTCAATGATCTCCCAAGTGAGGTCTCTATATGCTGTGGAAGAAAGATCAAACCAATAGCAATCATAATGATGAGTAGGAAGGAAAAACATATCCATGTCCATATCCTTGTCTCCAAGGAGTTGTCTCCAAATGATTTCGGAGTCATGTTCCCAAGTATCTTCGAAATCTGTAACAAGGAGCTGGGGCATTCACCTGCAGCACAAGTCTTAGATCTGGTTTGCATTGTGGCCATAAGATGTTAGAGAAAAATTCGAACAAGTGGGAGTTCAAATATACTATTAGAGCCAGGTCAACTAGGTGGAGGTAACTCCAAGAACTCCAGAGCGCTGGAGTTGTGACTTGATGGGCATTGGCTTCAATGTATGTGTTGTGCCCTTGCTCAAAGTTGCCCCCTGATATTTCCGAGAATGGAGGGAATGAGTAAGGAGACAAGAGGTGAAGTCCAAGGGTGTGCGAATGTTAGGCTAGAGGTCATCAAGACCTCTGAGTGTACTGAGGGTTGGAGTTGAGTCGATACTTAAGTTGATATTCGAACTGGATAATACACGAGAGTGTCTTCAGATTTATATACTTGGAGAAAGAGGATTAGTAAGAATGGGATTGGTAAGTACTGAGTAAGATGGAGGATGGGGAAGTAATAACTGGCACAGCACTGGGTATGTGAGGAGACCGAAGTGGAGAACATATGTAAGTGAAGGCACAGGAACAACTTGTAGTGTTGCTGCAGCTTGAAGCTGGCATTTTTTATCTCACCCATTTTATTGTCAATTGCTATTGTATCAAGGTCAATGTGTAGCCTTTAGTGGTAGTTATCACTCCTTAAACATTTGTAAAGATTGC
>JBBPMU010000707.1:0-15244 GCA_038090475.1 Wakefieldia striispora | reverse complement strand
TGACAAACACCCTTTTCCACTATCATGTCTTCTTATTTCATATGATAGCGGATTGCTTATCCATTGGCAGATAACAGTATTTCATATAGAGATAAGTTATCTCTCTATTCTTGTTATCTTTGGATATTGTCCAATAGGACACCCATGGCCTTTCTAGGTAGATAAGACCATTTACTATATATGTACTCCCTGTACAGTATATAAGACAGAGAGTCTCCCTCTGAGCTCTCTAACCAGAAATCAAACCTCGTTTGAACCCCTCCATACTTTGCACCTCACAAAGGATCACTCCGCTTACTCTTTGATCTACCTTGATCAACACTAGTGAGTTTCTCTCTCCTAGTGTCCATAACCTCTGCCCTTTCGCCCTGCTGTGCGAAAGCCTAGTCACTTAGGTGATTAGAGATCAAAGCGATCGCCTGGTCAGATTGCTTTAACATCACCCTGTACAGGAGGTTTTGGACTGCTCTGCGTATATCTGGGTGATGGATGCCATTCCATATGGATTTGTCTGTCTCAGGGTGGCCTGTAAGTTCTTCGATTGCGTACCATGTGGTGTCAAGGTTCATTAGGGTCTGTCGCATATAGGTGTTGGTTTTTGTGTTCATATGGCGTCATATGGTACTTTCTGGGTGAGGGATACTGGTTTGATGCCAGGAAGGTTGAAGTTATCTGGTACAGTCATGTTGATCTTATTGGTTTGTTCTTTTTCTGCACCTTGCTTTGCTAGTGTGTCTGCCTGTTCATTTCCCAGGTTGCCGTTGTGACCTTTCATCCATTTGAAGTTTGTGGGGGCTGCTCTTCATCATAGTTGGTAGGCCACTGCTTCGAACCATTCAGCATTGCTGATGTTTGTCCATCCTAGGTCAGGCCATCAATCACATATTGGGAGTCTGTGATTATTGTTAGAGGCATTGTTGTGTTAATCAGTTGTAGGGCAACTACTAGTATTGTTATGATTCTATCATTCTTCATCGAACTTTTTATCTTTAACGAACTCTTTCGCTAGACTCAGTCCTCGAAGACGAGTCCCAACATGTATTTCTTATCATGTGATTCATTCACACGATCACGTGATGTTCCCCTTTTGGTACGCTCCTATTCCAGTATAAACTTCCTTCTGTCACATGATCTGGAACATGTGACCACCACGGCACTTGCCGATTGGACGATACCTTATCTTCTGCTCTTCTTTTGCCATTCGTCCGGCAACCTCCTTATCTTCTTTTCCCATTGACTCATAGACACTTATTCGAAGATACGCGGTCCTCGCATCGTACGATTCCCTTTCTCCTTTTATTATTGGACGATAGCATTCGCACAGCTTGGTCTGTGCACGACTCCCTCATGTATATAAGGTAGCACTCTGACGACTGGAAACCCCAGTCTTATCTACTTGATTCTACTTCCCAGGGTAGGATTTAAGGATTAACTCCTCGTCTTACTGGGATCACTCCCCATCCTCAACATTCCGCCATTACACGACTTTCCACTTTCTCTCCTTGCCGCTTTTGTCGCAGGAGCGCCCCTTGAACCCGGTGCTCTTTCCTTACTTTCTTCATTTGGTTGTCTTAGTGCTACTTCGTATCAAGTATTGCCACTGTTGAAGGTCGACTGTTGGTCATTAGTCCAAGGGCTGACAAGCCAAGCTTGGCCAGGTCTCTCCGAAACATATTCCTGACAAATTCAGTGTCTGGGCCATTGTGCACAGACCACCACAATGAAAATACATAATACATTTTGGCGAGATTCATATATAGTTGCAACCTGTATCTAAGGGGAAAGATAGATAGTCGTCATCCCCAGCCCTCACAAGGGCTCACTCTGTCTGTAAGAATCCACTCAATTTTTCCTTAACCCTTTACCACTATGATACCTGTAACTGCATTCCCTAAACCCATGAATGTCATAGATATGTCATTCCCTATACCCCACAGCCATTATCCCTCCACTACAACCAACCCCATACCATAACCCTGAACCTGTGATACTATTTGAGTAGGTACTACAACAGTGTTTTACCTTAGTCTTGAAATAAGTTCTATTCAAGCTTAACTTTGAGACAAATGACAACCTAAGACTGATGCTCTATTCAAGCCTAGGTTTTCTTATATATATGTAGAAATAAGAACCCTTTAGGAATAGGCTTTAAAAGTAGGGCCTTTAGGATACTGTAAGTCACTGTATATTGAATAGTAAGAATAATGTGTTACAAACGCTACTTTCCTGCCCTCAGACATCCACTCTTTTTTGGACTTGAAGTCCAACTATGTTGTCCCTCTCTCTAGTGCACTCTTTGATCCAGAACAACCACTGTTCTAGGACAAGGTATGCACCTCATGTCAAGGCTATCCAAAGGACTGGATCCTATTGGCTGCCACATTTATGCTTCCTATTTTAATTTCCAGCACGATCTAAAGATCTGCCACACCTCATGTACCATTTCATTTCTGCTTTATGCTTCTCTTCCATTCTGCCACACGCCTCATGCTCGATGCATGTTGACAAGGCTGTGGTATTCTCTCATATTCCATGACATTCCAGCCAATGGCGGAACACTCTCTTATCATTAGACAAACACGTACATACAGCTGGCCTGTAGTATATAAACCCATGAATATAGACCAAGGAACTCTAACAAAGTTCACTTGGAGTTTACGCTTCATTCTGAGTGATCATTCCCTACACCTCATCCTCTTACACTTTAACAAGCTCAGCCTTTGAGGCTTGTTTCATAATGTACCTTTAGGATACTGTAAGTCACTAAGGAAGAAGACAAACTAGTATCCTAAGGTGTGCTTTAGCTATGCTTAGGTAAGCAATAGGTATACTAAATAAAGAAACTAATCCCAACATTTCTTTCTCTTTTCCTTTTGTTTTCCTCACAAAATTTCAAGACTACCCTTGGTTGCTGTTCTCTTTGAACCCCAACCATCCCTCTCTGCTTACTCTTTACTCTTGCCTGAGCATGCTCTTCACCAACACTTGGTTCTCTCTCCTGACACACACAACCAAGTTGCTCTGTTGAAATCCACATCCTGTCAAATGACTATCTTCCCATACATTTCTACCTCAGTTCTATTCTCTTCTTTCACTCTATGCTGGAAACAGTCAGAGCTCACTGGTCATTGGAATCATTCAAAATTGCCAAGGGATCCAGATTACTCAGATAGGCTCTGACCCCCTGACCATGACTAGAAACTCATCTGACATGCTATGCAATGTGATGGCATAGTGCCTTTATACCTACATTCAAACTCCTCTGTTATCATCTACTCACCCCTCCCTTGATATCTTTGGATTGACTCTGTGTTGCTGTTGAGTGAGAACATTTGACTTTGTGTCAACAAGATTGTCAAAAAGTTCCACCCACAGATCCTGAGTGTCACAGGGCTTAACTACATTCCTGACACTGGTGAGCATGGTATTACTGAATGACCCACTGTTCCACTTAATGTATCAAGTCCCCTTTGAGATAAGGGTGTAATTCCAGTTCCACATAGCAGAGCTTGTAACTCTACACTTTTCCTTCTAGCACACCATTTATGCTGTGCCCCACAGCATTTTCTTGATCTCACTTTCTGAACATTGGTGTGGTCCTTGTTACATTCAACCCTGAGTCATAGTGCCAACAATGATAGGTTCTTCTGGAGTCGTTGGAACACAACAAGACCAGGCATAGTCTCAATGATGTCAAGACTGACCAGAAGGAATGCTAAGACTTCTGGTATTCAGGAGGTGTCATAGGAGCATACCAGTATGATGACCAACCTGATGGCCAAAGAGTGACTTAGAACTACTAACTGATGGAGCAACCAACCCATCAGAAAGGAGCCACTTCTCAGGGAGAAATGTGTAGAATTAGCTGGGGATTTACTACATGTTTTGGTGGTTTTATATACTGTATAGAAATGCTTTAGGGCTGGTCCCAAAAGTGCATAAAAGAGAATCAATGAAACACATAGTGTATAAAAGGAAATGTCCAAAAGGAGCCAGCAGAACTCCAAGAGGATAAAAAGGAGAGGAGAGGACAAGTCTGGAGGAGTCATCCTAAGAGAAGTACAAGAGGCGGTGGCCTTGAGGCATCAGGGCAGAGTTCCTTGAAGAATGAGGCATGACATGAGGTGGGATAAAAGGGGATGTCTGAAAGGAATGGTGTAGCCTAGAGGAAGGTTCCTTTGGGACATGGATGGTCAGTGGTGATGAGTCTCAAGTTGCAAGTAGGTCACATGATCAGAAGATCGTGTGATCTATAGGTTTCTTGGAAGTACAGTCAGTAGTCACATGATGTGGTGAAGGGAAGAGGTCACATGAGAAAGGTCATGTGACTATAGGGGCTATTCCTTCAAGAGGGAGGAAATGAGGGTAGAACAAATGAAAAAGATGGCTGCATCTTTGGAGCAGTCTGGTGGTGGCATGGGAACATGATACAGTTTTCATAGAAAACCATAACAGTCCTTCCCCTCATTCACCCACTTCCTAGGACTCCTTCCCACTCTTTAGTACCTTCTGTTACAATTCCATACTTCTTTTCGAACTTTTTACCCTTACTGAACTCCTTTGCTATGCTCAGTCCTTGAAGACGAGCACCAACATGTACTTCATGATCATGTGACCAAATCATGCAACATTCTCCTTTTGGTACACTCCTATGTCAGTATAAACTTCATTCAGTCACATGATCTGACACACATGACCACTCATGGCAATTGCCAACTGGCCAATAGCATATCTTCTGCTCTTCTTTTGCTATTGGCTTCTCCTTATCATTCTTATCTTTACTCATAGACAATGACTTAGGATATGCGATCTTCATATCACATGATTTCCCATTTAGTATTTCTTTTCCTCAGACCATTACCGATTTACTTGATTAGGATATGCACTGCTTGGTCTATGCATGAACTTCTTTTATTGCTAGACACTATTTAAGTAGGGACATTGTGACTGGTGATTTCCCCAGTCTTATCTACTTGATTCTACTTCCAAGGGTAGGATTTAAGATTAGCTCCTCCACCTCACTTGGACTCCATCACCACCAATATTCCTTTCAATCCCTACCTTGATCTCCTTGTTGCCCATTACATTGCCAGTGCTCCCCTCAAGCCTACCTCTGTGAATTTCCTCTCCTCTTTCTGTTGTTTGAGTGCTACATTGTATCACCTTCTGTAAGTGACTGGTGTCAGTAGCAGACACAGGAACCAGAACATTGGACTCCATGATTATCTTCACCCTCCCCCCTTGTCACCATTACCCTTTCCTATCATTTCAAATCCCTCCACTGGACTATCTGGAAACAATGTCATTGTCTTACTTACACCCTCCATCATGTATTCACACCCTACAAGTCACCATCCCCACATCAGCCCCCCTCCATCAGCCAACCTCATCCACTCCAATCTTGCTGGATGACATGGACCAGACTGAGCACACTCCTACCATAGCACCACACATACCCAAATTTATCCAAGGATCATCAGCACAGACACTAGCAATGACCATGCCCAGACTAGGTGAAGTATCCATGAACATAAACAAATTTCTAGACACATACCTGACATGGTATGTGAAATACCAAACAGGACAGGTGGAGCCACTGCCTATCTCATACCAGCTAGATGATCTGGAGGAGAAGGCCATTGAACATGCACATGAATTCAGATCTGTTACAGATTTTGAGGATATGTGGGAACATGACATTGAAATCATCTGGAGACAGCTCCTTGGTGAAGATGATATGGACATGGATACATTTTCCCTTCCTACTCATCATTATGTGTTATAAAGCCCCATATTTTATCTCTGAACAACAAACGCTATCCTAACTATTTTTCAAACTTTTACTTAGGACACCTCCTTCTTGTGGCAATCCTTGAAGAAAGCTGTCTACATGTATTTCCTGAATCACATGACTCGATGCCACGTGACGTTTATCTTTTGGTACACTCCTGTGACAGTATAATTTCTTTCTATCACGTGATCTGTCACACATGATCTTATTGCAGCACTTGCCAATTGCCCATCAGTGATTCTTCAGACTTCTTCCCAGTGGCTGTCTCCTTGGGAATAACCCCTTTTGAACTTATTGGACTTTCTCATAAGATTCAGAGATCTCTTATCTCCATGGGACACGTTTCATCTCTTCTTTTCATTTCTGCTTCTTCTCTTCCTCTTGATGCCCATCTAGCAAATGGTGGATGACCCTCAGATAGGATACTGGTCCATTGATATGGCCAATGTGGTACAATTCTATTTCTCTCATTTCTCATTGGACACTTCTGAGACTGGACGATTACATACTCAGTATCGCCAGACACTATTTAGTCACCTGTATTTGAGACTGGATTCTCCAGTCTTAGCTACTTGGAATTTCATCACCCAGGTGTATTCTTTTAGGCTGGACCCCCTTAGGATATTCTAAGGGTACACTGGGTAAACTCTTCATCATCACCACCTTTTCTCTCCATATATGACAATACTGCCTTGAAGAGTGTAGACTTCGCCTTTGAGGTTTTGGATTCAATCTTTGACATTCCATCTCGTTTCATTATGATCGCTCTTGGTTTGACGTTTCCTCCATGACATATAGAGATCTCACTTGGGAGATCATCAATGCAGGTCAATATGATTCTATAATCCATGACTTCTATGTAGGTTATCTTTCAGACTTCGCATGGGAACCCACCATTTCCCATGTTTATGGATGCCCCTGAACTTCTGACTTGTTTCATTTGGGAAGTCCCATTTATCTCATTTCCCTTTATACTTAGCAGAACTCCATTTCTCCTTATGGACATGGAACTCTGATTCATTTCTTGGACATGGGACTCTGCATTTCCTTTTATGCATATGTTTCCTTTTATGTGTTATGCAGGTGTGGAACAAAGACTTCACTCATGATCCTTTCATACTCATAGTGTCGTCGACGACTAGGAGCAGAGTATTGGCTGTCGCTCATGAGAGAGAAGCCCTGGGTGAGTAAACAGAGACAGAAGACTGGAAGGGCTTAGTGCAGGAGGTGAGTTGAGCAACCTTCTTCAGGAGCAAAGACTTTGGAGGCAGAAATGTGTAGAATTAGCTAAAGAGCTATCTACTACAAGTCGACCCTTTATATACTAAGGAGGTTACCATAAAGGGGCGATGCATAAAAGGAAATCAACAAGACACATCGCATTGCATGTATCATAAAAGGGAATCAACGAATGATGCATAAAAGGAAACGTATGCATAAAAGGAAATGCAGAGTCCCATGTCCATAAGGAGAGACAGAGTTCCTGCTAAGTATAAATGGAAAGAGATAAATGGGACTTCCTGAATGAAGCGAGTCAGAAGTTCGGGGGCATCCATAAATGTGGGAAACAGCGGTGTTCCCGTGAGAAGTCTGAAGGATAACTTAGAAGTCATGTATAATAGGGTCATATTGACCACTATCAATGATCTCCCAAGTGAGGTCTCTATATGCCATGGAAGAAAGATCAAACCAATAGCAATCATAAGTGAAACGAGATGGAACAATTGAAGGTTGAATCCTGACCCTAACCTTAAGGCTAGAGTCATATCATATAATCCTTAAGTCCTTGAGGCAAGAACTTCCCTTTGATGATAGGGGAATCGGTCTCGAGTCGTACAAACGGTGTTTGAACAAGAAAGGGAAGTAAATTGAGAGTAAGAGGTAGGAGAGTCCCAAGTACCCATGAGTGGGGAGTAAACCTAAAACCAAAGTCCTTGGCAACTATGGTCAAATGGATAAGACTGGGGTTTCCAGTCAAATCCTCTACTACTTAAATAGTGTCTGGCAATATGTGCACAGACCATCTTCCGAAGAAGGAAACTACTGAGTATAGTAAATGTCCGTCAGGTCTTGTTGAGAGATGAGACTTCGATGAAGATCTCATATCGGATCTATGATGTTTCTAACTTCAGACTTCATCATTTATACGTCATGTGATCTAGACCATTCTAGATTTACATCTAGATTGATACCGGTTCTAGAGCAGTTCTAGAACTGAGGTGAGTCACTATCATATTATTCATTTCAGATGATAGTGAGATAAGAGTCCTTTATGCTATTGGATGATAAGGATATGTATTACTCATATGATACGATGGGACCATATCTTTAGTCATTTCCTATGACTGATCCTTATCTCTTATTGTTCTTATCTCTCCATTCTTATTGGTAGATAAGAACCTCACATGTATATATAAGAGGGGATGCATAGAGCGATTCCCCTCAACAAGAAAACTACTTTTCCTCGGTTCATCCATTGTCTTCACCTCAGCCAATCTTCCTTGATCATTAGAACCATGAGTGATTCTCCTCACAGTTCGACCATAACCTCTGCCTTGACTTTGCCTGGGACTTCCACCCACTACATCATAGTCGATCCTCGTAACCTCGGTACGAGAGATTAGAGAGTTGGGTAGCTCCATCTCTTTAGGTCTCAGACCTGGTAATCCGAATATAGTAATGTCTGTCCGAAGGAAACGTATCATGAGTAAAGAGAAATGAGTAAGTCCACACCACTCTCCGTGGCAATGCCTTCTGATACGATCACGATCGGGTATTCTCGTAAATCTGGTGAGTCAAAGGAAAAGATAAGGGGAAACGTTGTCCAAGGTATCCACGGGGTAACGGTCAAAGATAAGCCCCAAAGTCTAGAACAGAATATCCAGTCCGATGTCTGGCTGACCTAAGTAGGCCAAAGGTCGTCTCATGTGTGGCGGATCACATGGACTGAAAGGAATTTATATACCGCCATGGAATGTCCCGTCTGTCAGGAATCGGCAAGTGCCGCTAAGTGATCACGTGTCCCAGATCATGTGATGAATGAAATTATACTGGGATAAGAGCATACCAAAAGGTCACATGAAGTCACGTGGTTCGAAATACATGTTGTTACGGATTTCGAGGATACCTGGGAACGAGACGTCAAAATCATCTGGAGACAACTCTCTGGTGACCTTGAGACGGACATGGATACGTTTTTCCTTCCTACTCATTCTTATGATTGCTATTGGTTTGACCTTTCATCCACGGCGTATAGAGACCTCACTTGGGAGATCATCGACAGCAGTCAATACGACCCTCTGTTCCATGACTTCTAGGTTATCTTTCAGACTTCGCACGGGAACACTGCCGTTTCCCACGTTTACGGATGCACCCGGACTTCTGACTCGTTTCTACCGGGAAGTCCCTTTCTTTCATATTCCACTTATATCTAGCGGCTCTCCGCTTCTCCTTTTGGACACACCTCTCCGTTTTCCTTTCTTGGACACGGGACTCCGCATTTCCTTTTATGCATATGTTTCCTTTTACATGTCCTTTGTTGATTCCCTTTTACGATACACGCGACGCGATGCGTCTTGGTGATTCCCTTATCCGTTTATTTTCCTCTATTTGTACTTCGTAGTATAAATACCCGCCGCTGTAGTAGAATAGCTCTTTAGCTAATTCTACGCACTTCTGCCTGCAAAGTCTTTGCTCCTGAAGAAGGTCGCTCGACTTACCTCCTGCGCTAAGCCCTTCCAGCTCTCTGTCTCATTCGCTAACGGGCTTCTCTCTTATGAGCAATAGCCATATACTCTGCTCCTAGTCGTCGTTGACACTACGAGTACGAAAGGATCTTGAGTGAAGTCTTTGTTCCGCACTCGCATAACACATGTTGGCAAGGGTCTTCGAGGACACCTTGTAGCGAAAGGGTAAATGTCTGTTCAAAGGTAAAGAGAAAGGATAAGTAAAGTGTCATTGTTAAGAGGAAAAGTACAGATTCGTAACAATAAGAGTGAGTAGGAAGGAAAAACGTATCTATGTCTGTGTTGTCTTCACCAGAGAGTTGTCTCCAAATGATTTCGATGTCGCATTCCCAGGTATTCTCAAAATCCACAACATTATGATACATGCAACATGATATGTCTTGTTGATTTCCTTTTATGTGTCGTCCCTTTATGGTAACCCCTCTAGTATATAAAGGGTTGACTTGTAGTAGATAGCTCTTCAGCTAATTCTACACATTTCTGCCTGCAAAGTCTTCGCTCCTGAAGAAGGTCACTTGACTTACCTCCTGTGCTAAGCCCTTCCAGTTCTCTGTTCTCTTGTGCTTACAGGGCTTCTCTCTTATGAGTGATAGCCAATACTCTGCTCCTAGTCATCGCTGACACTACAAGTATGAAAGGATCTCGAGTGAAGTCTTTCTTCTGCACCCATGTAACAAGATCGGTGCCCTCAATCCCCATGACAGAGACAAATATGAGCAAATTGCTGGCTATGAAGCCTGAAAACTATGATGGAGACAAGACAAAGTTTGTACAATGGCTATGGACTGTTAACATCTACTCCCAAGGATTCCAACAAGAGCCATTGGATAGGGAGAAGATTGTTATAATACTCTCCTACATGCACAGTAATAATGCTGCCAGATGATTCATGGACCTTTATGTCAAAGAAGAAGTGATAAAGCAAGACACATATAAGATGTTCCATGGGAAGCTATTGGTGGCATTCCAGCCAGCCAACTTACAGTGCCAGCTAAAGAGAGTATGCAGCCCTTGTTGAGATCTATGACATTTTGTCATTTGGACTTCATTGTTTATATGTCATGGATCTAGAACTGAGGTGAGTCACTATCATATTATTCATTTCAGATGATAGTGAGATAAGAGTCCTTTATGCTATTGGACAATAAGGATATGTATTACTCATATGATATGATGGAACCATATCTTTAGTCATTCACCATGACTCATCCTTATCTCTTATTGTTCTTATCTTTCAATTCTCATTGGTAGATAAGAACCTCACAACATATATATAAGAGGGGACTTATTTGTCATATCCCCTCAGTTAAAATCTATCTGGATTACTCCTCCACCTGTTTTTACTTCAACCAACTTCCTTGATCAAGACCAGTGAGTATTCTCCTCACTAGTCACCATAACCTCTGCTCTTGGTCATGTGTGTTGCCTTCCACTTGCATACTTTAGTGCCAAACCTTGTATCCTTGGAATGAGAGATTAGAGAGAGCTCTTTACTCTCTTTAGCCCTCTCTTAATCTCTCATACCAAGGATATGAGGTTTGGCACTATTGTATGTGAGTAGAGGGTAATGCACATGGCCAAGAGCAGAGGTTATGGTGACAAGTGAGGAGAACATTCACTGGTCTTGATCAAGGATGTCTTAGTTGAAGTAAGAGCAGGTGGAGTGGGAATTGAAAAGAGATTTCTGACTGAGGGGATATGTCATATGAATCCCCTCTTATATACACATGTGATGTTCTTATCTACCAATAAGAATGAGAAGATAAGAACAATAAGAGATAAGGATGAGTCATGAAGAATGACTAAAGATATGTTCCTATCATATCATATGAGTAATACATATGTATCCTTATCATCCAATAGTATAAAGGACTCTTATCTCACTATCATCTGAAATAAATAATATAATAGTGACTCACCTCAGTTCTAGAACCACTCTAGAACTGGTATCAATCTAGATCTATGATGTATGAATGATGGAGTCTGAATGACATAAACATCATAGATCTCAACACTAGCAAGAAGAAAAACTTAGGCATTGAGACAGATGGGAACAGAATCTGTTGAAGACTTCTTTGTCAGGATGTGACACCTGATCATCAAAGCAAAATGGAACATAATGACACACATGCAACAATTGATCACAATTGCCCAAAAGGGGATACTGAAGTGAGATGAAGTCAAAGGCTGAACCTAACCTCAAAGGTGAGGACTTCCTTCTATTCATTGAAGGGTATTCTGTCTAGTGTTTGAAGGTCTGGTTGCAAACCTAAAAAAAGACCAGTGACTGGACTGAACCAATCTTGGTTGCAACTGGACCAATGGTCTTGGTTCTCCTCCCAATGAACTCAAGTGGTCTCAGTTGCAAGGACCCAAGCATCTGACACACAAACTAGTTGCAACTGGTCCAAACTGGTCTTTCTGGCAACCGGTTTGACCAGAAGTGTAGAATGATCATAACATGGACTACAATACTACAGTCTCATCAAGCTCCTTCCACCCAGTCATCTCCTCATCACAAACCCACATATCCTTGAAAGTCTCCATGGATACATCAACATCAGTTGAATTGACTTCATCATGAATGTCCTCTCACCATGTGTGCTTCATTAGTTGCAACTTCTTGAACATGTCAGCACCCAAACATGAATGGTGATTGGTGGCAATCTCTGCACCAGCAGAGAAAAGATGCTCACATGGAACTGAAGTGGCTGGGATTGCACAAACATCCATCACAATGCATGCAAGCATAGGGTATACATATCTTAGCGTGATTAGCCCATGAGTTGACGATGTCTGTTTCATTGGAAATGTCAGTAGGAAGATCACTGAGGTACTGTCATAGTTCTGCTCTCCATCCATTTCTGTCTGCATGGGCATTCTGCTCGATAAGCTTGCAATGGTGTTGGTCAAATTCAGAAATAAGAGTCATAAAGCTGCTGCCAGCAATGGATTCAGCTGGGGTGGATGCATGTCCTGTCATATTTGCTTGTTGAGCATGCTCGTTTCCCTGTCCCAGTAGTCTTCCATTTTGTGCTCAATGACCTTGAGAGCCTCATCATGCCAGTCCTTGGCAAATGGGTTTCCGTTCACCTGCTCTTGTTGCTGTTCCTCAGGACCCCCCCAAGCCATTTTGATGTATGCCAATTTATGTATCATAAGGGTGTAGTACTAGATTGTTCAATGTATATTAGTCGCATGATCATACTAAAAACAAATGTGAAATGTTCTCACCAAGTGCAAGAATGTAGACTGGCTTCTCATCAAATTTATTGTAGTACTTTCCTAGCTTCTCAAGACCCTTCATGATCGCATCTGAGTATGCAGAGAACTTGTCAGATGAGGCCTTCTTCTCCCAAGTGGATTGGAGCTGTTCAAACATCAGGATTGCATGCCAAAGGGTAGCAAGGTGGTCATGGGAGAATATATACTGGATGGTGTTGTTATGCATGTGCAGAACAAAGACTTCACTCAGTAACCCTTTGTACTCAAGGAGATCAGCGATGTCCTGGAGCAGAGTATTGACTATCATCCACAAGGGAGAAGTCCCAATGTTAGAAAAAGAGATGGAAGACTGGAAGGGCTTAGCACAGGAGGTAAGTCAAGCAACCTTCTTCAGGAGTGAAGACTTTGCAGGCAGAAATACATAGAATTAGCTGAAGAGCTATCTACTACAAGTCGACCCTTTATATACTAAGGGGATTACCATAAAGGGGCAATGCATATAAGGAACTCAACAAGATGCATCACATCATGTGTATCATAAAAGGGAATCAATGAAGGACATGTATAAGGAAACATACATGTAAAAGGAAATGGAGTCCTGTGTCCAAAAGGAGAAGCAGAGTTCAGCATGATATAAATGGAAAGGAGATAAATGGGACTTCCTGGTAGAAATGAGTCAGAAGTCTGGGGGCATCTGTAAACATGGGAAATGGTGGTGTTCCCATGCAAAGTCAGAATTCATGAATGAAGGGATCATATTGACCAGCATCAATGATCTCCCAAGTGAGGTCTCTATACACCGTGGAAGAAAGATCAAACCAAGAGTGATCATAGTAATGAGTAGGAAAGAAAAACATATTCATGTCCATGTCATTGTCACCAAGGAGTTGTCTCCAAATGATTTCAGAGTCACACTCCCAAGTATCTTTGAAATCTGTAACATTAGCTCCCTCATTGGAAGAATGATTCACTGAATCATTATCATCAGATGTGCTCATCATCGAAATCTGGGAGAGCATCATCATTAATAAATCATCAGGTCCAGGCAGGGAATCTGGCTTGGTTGACTGGACAGTTCCAGGAGAGGTGTCTAGTGGAGGTTCTAAGACAATGGGTGCATTGATAGTAGGGGCATCCAGACTGGAGGTGTCTGTAGGACCTGCAATGATAGCAAGAACAGTGGTGAGGAACTCATCTGCAGATGGGAGGGGGGATGGGGACCAGGTTGGGGGATGAGGAGGAGATGGGTTCAGTGAGTTTGGCAAGGGTAGAGAGAAATTGTCTGACTCTGTCAAGGTCAATCTCAGGGGATGATTGAACACTCTCTCTGGGTCAAGTAGGTCCCAAATTGGTCTCATCCAGTCGAGGCGAGGGTTGTTGGAGAAGAGGTTGGTGACTGGCAGAATATGGGGGAGGGGCAGCATCAGGAATGGGTATGGAAGCAGCATCCAGCTCATCAGGTCAGATAGGGTAGGTAGGGACAGGGGCAGGTAATAGAGGTCTGACAACAGGGTAGAGACAAGTGTGTCATCCTAGAGGGTGGTTTGAAGGGAGCTCATCAGTTGTGAGATAGTCCCATCACTGGAGGGGAGATAGACTGATGAGGGTTGTTCATAGGAGGGGTTGGACATTGTTAGGGGGTAGGGATAGGATGAAGTGTCTGAACCCAAGGGTGTCAAGGCCATCAAGTATAAGACCTCCAGTACCCTGTAAGGAATAGGAGAGGGCCACTGCCCAAGATTCTCTGAGTTGGATGGGGGATTGTTGTTGGATCTCAGAGGAGAGTAATGAGTTCCTGAATGCCTGGAGGAGGATAGGGATCATTGCCAATTCAGCAGATAGGAGAAGATGTGAGAGAGAGAGTGCAAGTGGTGGTGATGAGATGATGGAGGCATAGAAGATGTTTTGATGGAAACAAGGTAATCTAGAAATGAAAATAGGAATGAGATCTAAAGTGCAGAGAAGTGCATCCAAGGGGATTTCCAAGTACATGGTTGGGGAAGAAGGAGGGGTCATGGGCATAGAAGAGGGAGGAGAAATAGAGCAGCAAAAAGACTCAAGAATCATTCCAACTGTCCACCTCAGCCATCCAGCCAGAGTAGGTGTTTTCCAAGGAATAGTGGAGGACTGGGGTGGTGATGTCATGAGGGGTGACAAAGCCAATGGAGATTCCATGAGGGGTGATGTGGACAATAAAGAAAAGGGAGTCATGGGAATATTGGATTTTCTTGGCAAGTTTGAAGATGGAATAGATAATGAAGAGGATGAGGGTGGAATAGATGAGGAAAATGACAAGGGTGAGAGTGACCTCAATCATGTAGGAGAGAGAGATGGTGGGGGGAAAACAGAGGGTCAAGAGGCTTTATATATGTTGAGGAGAGTCTTGGCATTGACCAAATTGGATGGAGGTTCCCATGTGTTGTTGGAAGAGAGATAGCCTTTCCATTTGACCAGGAACTGTGGGTGCCATGTGGAACCCTGA
>JBBPMU010000706.1:0-15248 GCA_038090475.1 Wakefieldia striispora | reverse complement strand
GGGCCATTGTTCAGTAGATCATTACTTGCAAAGTCAAAATTGCCATTGAGGCCACCAAATTTATCAATACCATCATTGATACCCCTGTCTGCCCCCAGACAGTCAGGAATACCCTCAAGGAAGCCTTCTTGAAAGCTGTAGTAAAGAAGAAAAATCCTCTGCTCTCCAAGAGTCATAGAAAAAGAAGATTAGCCTTTGCTCTCAAGTACCAACATTGGACTGTAGAGGATTGGAAGAGAATTATATGGTCAGATGAGACCAAGATCAATAGGATTGGGTCAGATGGACAAGATTATGTGTGGAAATAGATAGGAGAGGGGTTGATTGATAGGGGGGTCAAAGGTACAGTCAAGTACTGATACAAAGTAACACTCAAACAATACAAGAGAGAAAGGAAAGGGTGTATTGTTGTCTTTTTTCAGTGAATAGAGAGTGTTGAGAGATGTTGATGAAGGTGATCCAAGTGAGGCAATGGAGCTATCCTTAAATCCTACCCTTGGAAGTAGAATCAAGTAGATAAGACTGGGGAACCAGTTGACTATGTACATGGGTTTAAATACTGTGAGGAATTGTGCACGGACCAAGCTGTGCATATCATATCGTCCAATGAGAAAAAGAATAAGGAATCATATGATGCAGTGATCGCATATCTTCAAGTGATCGTCTATGAGTCAATGGGAAAGAAGATAAGGAGGTTGCCAGGCCAATGGCAAATGAAGAGCAGAAGATAACGTGCTGGAGTGGTCACATATGTCAGATCACATGACTGAAGGAAGTTTATACTGACATAGGAGCATACCAAAAGGGAGACATCACGTGATCATGTGAATGAGTCATGTGACATGAAATATATGTTGGTGCTTGCCTTTGAGGGCTGAGCATAGCGAAGTAGTTCATTAAGTAAAAAGTTCGATGAAGAATGATGGAATCATAACAAGTACAGTGGGGTGCAAAACTATTGCAATGTTTAACCCTAAGCCAGGGCATGAAGTGCCCTGCAATCAATTGTGGGAATTTCACTTTGCTTTGGTGAGAACAAATAAAGTACAAACCCTCAGCTACAACTCTGTCTCCAGGGTCATGTGATTTGGTTCTCACACTATCAAGATACACTCATTTAAAAACAGCAATACTGAAGTGAGATGAAGCTGAAGGCTGAACCTAACCTCAAAGGCAAGGACTTCCTTCTATCCATCGAAGGGGATCTTGAACTGAAGAGGGTGATGTTATGATTTCATCATTCTTTATTGAACTTTTCACTTAACGAACCACTTCGCTATGCTCGGCCCTTGAAGGCAAGCACCAACATATAATTCATGTCACGTGACTCTTTTATACGATCACATGACGTTCCCCTTTTGGTACGCTCCTATATCAGTATAAACTTCCTTCTGTCATGTGATCTGACACAAGTGACCACCTGCAGCACTTGCCGATTGGCCGACACCTTATCTTCTGCTCTTCTTTTGCCATTGGCCTGGCAACCTCCTTATCTATCTTTCCCATTGACTCATAGACAATGATTCAAGATATGCGATCCTCACATCGTATGACTTCTCTATTCTTTTTCTCATTGGACAATACGATACGCACCGCTTGGTCCGTGCACAATACTTAGACATATATAAACCCATGTACTTAGTCGACTGGTTTCCCCAGTCTTATCTACTTGATTCTACTTCCAAGGGTAGGATTTAAGGATAGCTCCATTGCCTCACTTGGATCATCTTCATCAACATCTCTCAACGCTCTCCATTTTCCGAAAGACAACGATACGCCTTTTCCTTTCTCTTTTGTTTTGTTTGAGTGTTACTTCGTATCAGGCAATGAAAGAGAGTGGTTAGTGTAATGTAGAAGAAGAGGGGATACCAAGTCAACTTGTTGAAAGAGTCAGAGTCATTCTAGAAGAGTGGGCCCTTGGTGTTGCGCAGCGACACTCAAACAACCAAGAGAAGAGAGGAGACTTAGCGCAGCAGGCTCAAGGGGGAACCCGGCAGAGAAAGCAGCAAGAAGAGAGAGATGGAAGTTGTGCAGTGGTGGAATGATGGTAGAGTCCAAGTGAGACAGAGGAGCTATCCTTAATCCACACCCTTGGAAGTATGAACAAGTAGATAAGACTGGGGAACCAGTTGACTATGTACATGGGTTTAAATACTGTGAGGAATCGTGCACGGGCCAAGCAGTGCGTAAGCTATCATCCAATGGTAAAAAGAATAGAGGAGTCGTACGATGCGAAGCTCGTGTATCTTGAGTCATCATCTATGTGTCAATGGGAAAAGGAGATAAGGAGAGTGCCAGGCCAATGGCAAAAGATGAGCAGAAGATAAGGTATTGGCCAATTGGCAAGTGCCGCAGGTGGTCACATGTGTCAGATCATGTGACAGAAGGAAGTTTATACTGACATAGGAGCATACCAAAAGGGAGATGTCACGTGATTGTGTTAAAGAGTCATGTGACACGAATTACATGTTGGTGCTCGCCTTCGAGGGCTGAGCATAGCAAAGTGGTTTGTTAAGTAAAAAGTTTGATAAAGGATGATGGAATCATAACACTTGGTATAGTATGAACCCCAAATGAATAAGACTAAAAGGAAACTAATCTACATGGATGGTGCTACTTAAATAGTGTCTGGTGATGTGTGCAGCCACCATGCACAGACCAAGCTGTATGTATCCTAATTGAGTAAGTCCATCCAGTATGAGTACAAGTAAATCAAGAAAGGAAATGTTTGTCTGAATGGAACATATCATGAGTAAATAAAAATGACAAACTGTGCAGCATGTTCACAGCATGCACCTTCTGATATGATCACAATCAGGTATACTTGTAAGCAGAAATGATGAATGAAGATAAGAAGATAAGAGAAAATGTGTGGCGGATACAAAGGACTGCAACCCCAAAACATGTGGAGCTGATGCAATGGACTGAACTCCAAAGTCAAGACCTAGATGCAAATGGACCATAGGTCAGGTGATCAGTTTAACCTCATGACCAAGGAGGCAGGTGTAAGGACCACTCCACATCCGGCCACTGAATCGGCCTGAGCAATATAGCACTGCTTCACATATTCTTCTTTTTACCATTCATCCTTACTCATCCCATTTACTTGTTTCTGTTATGATCCTCATACTTTATTTAAACTTTTTACCTGATCAAACCCTCTTTGCTATGCTTAGTCCTCAAAGATGAGCACCAACCTGTAATTCATGACCATGTGACTAAGTCACGTGACATTCCACTTTTGGTATGCTCCTATGTCAGTATAAACTTGCTTCAGTCATGTGATCTGACACATGTGACCACTTGTGCCAATTGGCTGATTACCTTATCTTCTGATCTTCTTTTGTCATTGGCCTAGCAACCTCCTTATCTTCCTTTCCCATTGACTCATAGATGATGACTCACGATACGTGATCTTTGTATTGCATGTTTCCCTTTCAGTATTTCTTTTCCTCACACCACTTCAGACTTTCCCAGATAGGATACGCACTGCATGGTCTGTGCATGATACTTAGACACTATTTAAGTAGGGACATTGCAACTGGTATTCCCCAGTCTTATCTACTTGATCATACTTCCAAGGGTGTGATTTAAGGATAGCTCCCTTGCTCTACTTGGACTCCCCACTATCACCATTCCCTTCTCTCCCTATCTCGACTTGCTTGTGGCTTGGTTTGTTTCTGGTGCTCCCCTCAAGCCCTGATCTTTGAGTTTTCTCTCCTCTTCATTTTGTTTGGGTGACACTTCACATCAGTTTCTAAGCTTGATTGATAAGCTTGTCTACTATACATTTCATAGCCTCTTTTCCTTCATATATAAACCATTTTGTACAACCCCTCTCATCATTGAATTCAGAGCAGTTCAGTCCAAAGTGCACACACAATCCAAAAGTCTTCCATTCACACACATTTTCTGACAAGTCACAATTCTCGATGCATGCTGGCATTGTTGTCTTATTCTCCCTCACTAACACAACTAAACTACTTCTAGGCTCAGTCACCTTCCCCTTTTGCACTCACATTCACCTTCCCCATTTTGTTAACACAACAAAATGGTCCCCCACATGGGTGATAACAATCCCAAACTCATCAAGTGACTTTAGTGGTCACATGCTGCAGGTCACATGACAGAATGGATGCAAAGTCTGAACTGCAGTAGGAATGTGAAAAAGAGGAATGGGTATACTAGAAATACAGGTGGGTGACTGTCTTTGAGGACATTCATAGTGAAAGGGTTTAAAAGTTTTGAAAATAATAGGGTCCAATGTATGATTCATAACAAATACCATTGCAATAGTTTTGCACCTTTTGATATCTTGGGTATATTAATACTTGGTATAGCCTCCCTTGACCTTGATGACTGCCTGAATCCTTCTAGGCATGCTCTCTATCAACTTCTGACACTCCTCAGCTGCTATCTCCTCCCAATCAGCTTGAACTCTCTTCCACAATTCATGAATCCTCTTAAGAGAGGATTCATGGTCTACTAGTCTCCTTTTGAGGTAAACTCAGAGATGCTCAATGGGGCTTAGGTCAGGAGACTGTGCAGGCCATACCATAGTTTGGAAATCCTTCTCCTGAAGCCAATCCTTCATCTTCTTGCAAGTATGCTTGAGGTCATTGTCCTGCTGAAAGATGATGTCAGGAGGATCAAGACCATAAAACTGCGAAGAATTTAGCAGTTCATCCTTCAAAATCTAAAGGTAAAGGTCCCCATCCATCCTACCATCAATCTTGGTGAAGCGAGATGACATTCAAAGGCTGAACCTCTAACCTCAAAGATAAGGACTTCCTTCTGTTTGTCAAAGGGGAAACTAGTCTTGAAGAGAGCTAAGGATAGAAATAAAGTAAAAGGTGAAGTGAAAGGGGAAATACCAAGTCAAATCAGAGAGTCAGAGTCATTCTAGAAGAGTAGGCCCTTGGTATAGCACAAACTCCAAATGAATAAGACTATAGATGTTACGAACCCTATATTTTATTCCTGAAAGACGCTACCTTTATTGACACTCTTCATCCCTTTATTTAGAAAAACCCCTTTCTTGCGGCAATCCGATTGAAGAAAGCCGTCTACATGTATTTCAAAGATCACGTGACTTGATGTCACCTGATGTCTACCTTCTGGTACGCTCCTACAACAGTATAATTTCATTCGTCACGTGATCTGTTGCATGTGACCACTTTGCGGCACTTGCCGATTGCCGTCGGTCGAGACCTTCAGACTTATTTCCGGCGGCATCTCTTTGGGAATAACCCTTTTTGGACATATTGACATTTTATCTCTTAGTCATTTCCTCTTACGAGACTACCCGATCGTGATCGTATCGGAAGGCACATGCCATAGAGAGCTGTGCGTTTTACTCATTTCTCTTTACTCATGATACGTTTCCATCGGACAGACATTACTATATGCAGATTACCAGGTCTTACGCCTGAAGGGCATTTGCCATATCTAGTATTTCCTTTTACGTTTCACTTGGTCTGTGCGCACTCGCCAGACATATATAAGTAGAGTACCATGTAGACTGGCTCCCCAGTCTTAGCTATTTGGAATTATATCCCCAGGTATTCTTCTTTTAGGCTGGACCCCCTTAGGATATTCTGAGGGGCTCACTGGGAAATTCTCTTACTCATTTACACTCCTAGCCAGAGAATAAACAGGCGCTCTTATCTAACTCAAAAAACAAAAAGACTCGACGATACCCCGTTGAAGGGAAGACTTCGCCTTTGAGGTTTGAAGTTCAACCTTCGACGTTTCTGTCTCGTTTCAATAGAAAAGTAATCTACATGAAGTGTCCTACTTAAATAGTGTCTATCAATGTGCACAGCCACCATGTACAGACCATGCTGTACATATCCTAATCTGGTAAGTCCAATAAGGTCTGAGTCCTGTAAATCGAGAAAGGGAATAGAAGTCTGATGGAAATGTATCCTGAGTAATAAGTCCTGAGTAATGTGCAGCACAATCACAGTGTGCACCTTCCAATACAATCATGATCAGGTAATCTCGTAAGAAGAAATGACAAACAAAAGATAAAGGAAACGTGGGGTGGATACATGGACCACAACCCTGAAGTCAAGACCTAGATGCAAATGGACCATATGTAGGTCAGGTGATCAGTTTAACCTTGTGACCAAGGAGGCAGGTGATGACAATCCCAAACTTGTCAAGTGACTTTAGTGGTCATGTGTGGTGGATGTTATGAAACCATATTTTATTCTTGAAAGACACTCTACTTTTTCTGACACTTTGCAAACTTTTACTTAGAACTCTATCTTTCTTGTGGCAATCCTTGAAGAAAGCTGTCTACATGTACTTCACAATCACATGACTCGATGTCACATGACGTTTATCTTTTGGTATGCTCCTGCAACAGTATAATTTCCTTCTGTCACATGATCTGTTGCACGTGACCACTTTGCAGCACTTGCCGATTGTGCCATCAGTGATCTTTCAGACTTCTTCCCAGTGGCTGTCTCTTTGGGAATAACCCATTTTGGACATATTGAACTTCTCACGAGATTCAGAGATCTCTTATCTCCATGGGACATGTTTCACTTCTTCTTTTCATTTCCGTCATTCTTCTCTTCTTGTTGATCCCCATCTAGCGAATGGCAGATGACCCTCAGATAGGATACTGGTCCGTTGATATGGCCGATGGTATGATTCTATTTCTTTGATTTTCTATTGGACACTTCCCAGACTGGACGATTACATACACAGTATCGCCAGACACTATTTAGTTGATCATGTACAGACTGGAATCCCCAGTCTTAGCTACTTGGAATTATATCACCCAGGTATTCTTCTTCTAGGCTGGACCCCCTTAGGATCTTCTGAGGGGCTACTGGGTAAACCTTCTCATCATTTACACTCCTAGCCAGAGGATAAACCGGTGCTTTCTTTCTCTCTTCGTTCCAAATATGACAGATCCCCCGCTGAAGGGAAGACTTTGCCTTTGAGGTTTGAGGTTCAACCTTCGACATTTCGTCTTGTTTCAGTGGATCACATGACAAGAAAGGATTTGAAGTCTGAATCCACCATAGGAATGCATGACAAAGGAAAACACTATAGTAAAAACACAGGTGTACAAGCCTCTTTGAGGAGACTCATAGTACAAAGGTCAAAAGTTTTAAAATAAAAAGGGTCCAATGTACAGTTTCATAACATTATCCCCTCCTAGAATCAAGCTGTCCCAGTGAAGATACTATTATGATTCAAAGTCTAGACAAGTCATGTGTGAAGAAGGTGCAAAGTCGATGGAGTAATCTTTGAATAAAGAAAGGAAATCAGAGGTGTTCATCCCTCTAAGTTTTCGAGGGGCAGACGGATTCTTTTTGTAGAATTCTTTAATTTTTTCTGGGGCATTGTGTAAGTGGTCTGCAGGCTCCCAAGTTCTGTCTGTTTCATCCCATCCAAGCCAGTGGATGAGGTATTCTAATTTCCTGTTCTTCATCCATAATGTGATGATATAGTTGACTTCATGTTCTTCATATTCTTCTTCATTAATCATAATAGCATCTGGTTTAAACTTCTTTTGTCCCAGGAGGGTCTCCTTATAGGGTTTTACTCATGAAACATTGACAGTAGAATGAATATTAAAAGTCTTCAGCAATCTGAGTTGGATGGCATTCAGTAACATTTTGAGGATGTTGTAAGGTCCAATCCACTTTTGAGTGAGTTTCTTTGCCATGTAAGGCAACTTCAGGTTTTCTGTGGAAAGCCAAACCTACTGTCCAACCTGGTACTCAGGTGCATCAGAATGTTTCTTGTCTCCTTGTTTTTTCATTCTGTGTCTTGTTTCCTTGAGGGCTTGTTTCACTGTATTGTGAGAGGCTTTGCAGTCTTGTGAGAAAGAACTGCTTCTACTCAAATCTCCTTTGAAACCTAATGTAATCTGGGGGAATATCTCTGTGTAATTGCAAATGGGGTCATGCCAGTGGCAGATCTGAGTGAATTGTTGTGTTGGAACTGGGTGAGTTTGATCCACTCAGCCCATTCTTCTTGCTTCTTTGCGACATACATGTGAAGGTATTGCTCAAGTTCTCTGTTGATCCTTTTGGTTTGACTGTCCATTTGGGGGTGGTAAGTGGTAGATAATTTCTGTGTAATTCCCAATAATTTGCATAAGTGTTTCATGAATTTGGAGACAAATTGTGGGCCTCTGTCCAATATGATGGAGGAAGGGATGCTGTGTTGGCACCATATGTTATCCCTGAAGAGCTTTGCAAGCTCTAACAAAGAAATCTTCTTCAAGCAAGATGTGAATACCACCTCCTTGGAAAACCTATCAACTATAACACAAATAGAATCAAAATTGTCAGAAATTGGAAGTCTGGTAATAAAATCGATACTGATGTCTTCCCAAGGGCAAGATGGTGCCTCGAGGGGTATCATTTTTCCTGCAGGTGCCTTTTGCTTATCCTTCGTGAGGGTGCACATCTGACAGTGGTCTATGTAGTCGTGGATATCTCGGTTGATACCCTTCCAGTAGTAAAATCTTGAAATGAGGTGACTTGTCCTCACTCTTCCCACATGTCCAGCTAGTGGGGAATCATGAAACTGCTCAAATAAGGTCATCCACAGTGATGCAGGGACAAACACTTTAAAGGAATCATTTTTGTATACCTTCTCTGTCAGGCAATATTTGAATCCTTCAGGAGGGATCTGGATCTTTTTTGTCTCTTGTTGGACCTTCTTGAAGAAACTCAAGGTAATCTTGATATTTCATGCTTCATAGCTCTTCTCCTGTGGTGAGGAGGAATCTTCATATGGGTTCATCAACTTCATGTTGGAATCTTCTGTAATATTGTCAGTCATCTCCTTTTGGGAGGCATCTCTCAGAATAAATTTCTTTTTGGAAGTAGAAGGTATTACTATTACAAAATCATACTTTATTCCTGAACTTTGATGCTTTACTTATTCCTTCTCCTTTACTTTGAACAGACACTACCAATCTTTTGCTACAGGACTCCTAGAAGACTCCTGCTACCATGTATTTCAAACCATGTGATTTCATGTGACTTATTGGTACACTCTTGCCTCAGAATAATTTCCTTTGTCACATGATCTGAGGCACATGACCTCATGCAGCACTTGCTGATTTCCAGAAGATAGGACATTCCAATGCCGGTATATAAATTCCTTTCAGTCCACATGATCCAGCACATGTGAGATGCCTTTCAGCCATATTTGGTCAGATGGACATCAGACTGTTGTTTATCAGACTTACCATTTGGGGCTTATCTTCAGACCATTACCCCATGGATACTTTCAGACTTCTTTGGACACATTTTGGATTTCTCATTTCATTTCTGTCTCTTTCTTCTCAGGAGATTCCTGATTGTGATCATATTGGAAGGCACAACATACAGTGCAGTGTTTATCTTTTCTCATTGACTCATGAACTATGACTCAGGAAATGTGGCCTTCAGATCATACAATATTTAGATTACTTGATTAGGATATGCACAGCTTGGTCTATGCACAGACTTCTCAATTGCTGGACACTATTTAAGTAGTAGAGGATTTATGTATGTAGGTTAGATTCCCTACTTCATGTAGGACCCACTTGGACTCTCCTCCTTTAATCTACTCTTCACTTTCTTCTCTCTTTTCTTGAATGACATGAAAAATTCCCCTATCGACAAAGGGAAGCCCTTGCCTCAAGAACTTACAAAAGAGAATTTCTTGTACAATGTCTAGCTTTTGCTAGATTCAACCTTCAACTTTCCAGTCTCATTTCAATTACCACCACATTCTCATTGTGGTTTTCGACAGCATCTCCATGATCTGGTCTTCTTGAGAGTGCATCAGCTCTCCTGTTTTGCATCCCAGGCTTGTAGCACATTTCATAGTTGAATTCTTGTAAAAGCATGTCCCATCTTGCCTGTCTTGGGGACAGCATCTGGGGTTTCTTCCAGTATTCCAGATTTTTGTAATCTGTCCAAATCTTGAAAGATTCTCTTCCTATTAAATAGTGGTGCCAGTCTTGCAGCACATGAATAATGGCTAAAAGTTCTTTATTGTATATTGGGTAGTTTTGTTCAGCAGAATCAAATGAATGAGAGATAAAGGCACAAGGCCTCCATATACCATCATCCCCTTTGGTTGAGAGAACAGCACCTGTTGCAATGTCTGAAGTGTCTGTTTCAACACATATTGGCTTCCTCTGGTCTGGATAAGCCAAGAGGGTATCTTCTGTGAAGGCTTTCTTCAATTCTTCAAATGATCTTTGTTGTTCGCTTCCCCATTTGAAGGGGGTATCTTTCTTTGTCAAATCATTCAATGGTCCTGTCTTATCAGTGAATCCTGGAATGAATCTTCTATAATAATTGCAAAGACCCAAAAAGCCTTGCACTTGTTTCAATTGGGTAGGTGTCGGCCAGTCCATTATACCAGTGGTCTTCTTTGACTGCATTTCTACCCCCTCCTGAGATACTACCATCCCAAGGAAATCTACCTTCTTTTCTGAAAAGTGACATTTTTCAGGCTTGATAAATAAATCGTTTTCTTTGAGTCATCAAAGGACTTATTTGACAAATGCTTTTGTGTTCCTCTTTAGTCTTTCCCTTCATGTAGACCATACAGTCATCGATGAAATGATGACTGTTGTATACATATCATTGAAGATATCATTCATCATAGTCTGGAATGTTGGCAGGGAGTTGGTCATTCTGAAATACATGACCATCGGTTCATAGCTTCCCATTGGGGTGATGAAGGCTCCTTTCCATTCATCCCCTTCCTTGATTCTGATATTGTTGAATCCCCATTGGAGATCCATCATCATAAAGAGATCTGCTCCTTGCAGTCTATCAATGAGGTTTGGAATCAGCAGGAGTGGATAAGCGTTCTTGACTGTCCCTTGAATCATTCAGATATCTATAATCCATGACTAGACATTTCTTTCCATCTTTCTTTGGGATAAAAAAGACTGGCATGGTCTGGGGAGATTTTGAGGGTTGAATGTAGCCCTTCTTCAACTCTTTTTCTAAAAAGCTTGAAACTTTGTCCAACTCTATTTGACAGAGGGGAATCACCCTTCCTTTCTTCAGCACAAAATCTTCTTTTAGCTTGATAGCATGATCCCAGGGTTTTTGGCTGGGCATCCTTTCCAATTCTTTTTCAGAGAAAACATTGAGATATTCATAGTAACATGAGGGTACTTTCTCCTTGAGGTAATTCTTTTCTTCTTCAACTGTCATCCCTCTATGAAAGTAGGGGTATCTGTTATTCATCCCATGATGGGGAATCTTCCATTTGTCTTGGTTTGTTGTCTGAGGTTTCAAGGACAGAATTCTCCAACTATCAGGCTGGCCATAGTCTATAACCTGCTTCTCCAATATGGAGGAAATCTTCTCATCCAGCTGGCCAGTGTCCATAACTGGGTATTCTTCTTTGTTCCAGATTGTTCTACTGTAAAGCTCATAATTGTCCTCTCTTGAAGGTATGTATCTCCTGAATCTTCCTCAGCCTAGCTGGTATCTTGCCTTCATTGCAATATCTTGTGCAACAAGAAAACTCTAGCCTCTTTGTGGGCCAATCTATTTCTGGGTTGTGTCATACAAGCCAGTCAAATCCTAAATAAATCTTGTGAGTTCCTAAATTCATTACAAATGCTTCAAGGGGCTCTTGATGCCCTTTGACTTCCACAATTATCATTGCTTTGTGGGTAATCTCTCTAATACTTGAACTTGTACCATTGGCATTTGAGATGCCAATCAGTCTTCCCAGTGGGGTATCTATAATGTCATGTCTTTTACAGAACTTCTTGTTGATGAATGTATTCATTGCTCTGCTGTCCACCAGGGATGAGCAGCCTACTGTCTTCCACCATGGTGGGAATCCTGAAAAGAAGGAAAGATTACTGGGCAAGGATATCAAGCCTGAATGTATTGTAGAGTCCAAATATAAAATATGTCAGAAGATGAAACGAAAACAGAAGAGTGAGAAACAACAGGAGATGGTTGTGGACCAAGTGGTTTTGAGTGTGGGGGCTTGTTGAAAAAGAAAAAGTCTGTATAGTGGGGAAAGGGAGAGAGGGGCATAAGTTTTTTGGTTTTTTGTGTTTAGGGAGTGGGAATGTCTGATAGAGAGAAATTGTCATCAAAATCAAAGGTTGGTATATTGGAGAGGAGGGAAATTTTGTTGTAGGAAGCAGTGTTTCCTACTTTTACCTTTTCTGTTGTTTTTTCCTTTTTCCTTTTTATTTTTTCTTCCTTACCAAGCTTTTTCCTATAGTAAGCCTCAGCTTCTGGAGATTGGAAGTCCTCAGCGACCCTTTGTTTGTAGCATTTATGATTGAGTTCCACTAAGAAAGCTTCATCCACTTTCCAAAAGGTGTCAACGTACATCTTGTATCCCATGTCAAATGGCATGTTGTGTGAAATCTTTTTCACTCTGGCAAAGAAGGCATCCCAGAGACTTCCTTCCCTAGTCCAGTATGGATTCAGGGGAGCATAGTAAAACACCCTGAAGTTGGCAGTAGCCAATCTTCATATCTCTACTTCTTATACTCCTGGGAGATAACCAAAGGATTTTTTTCTTGTAGTCAGAGGGTAGTTTACCGACATCTTGGATAGCCCTTACTGATCCTATGAGAGGACCTCTGGGGGCACCTTGACCCAGAAAAAGTGGGTGACCTAGTACTGGGCAGTAGAGTCTTCTTCTTCTAAGAACCATCCTCATGTTCAAAGGCTGAACCTCTAACCTCAAAGGCAAGGACTTCCTTCTGTTTGTCTCTTGAAGAGAGCTACATAAGGATAGAAAGAAAGTAAAAGGTGAAGTGAAAGGGGAAATACCAAGTCAAATCAGAGAGTCAGAGTCATTCTAGAAGAGTAGGCCCTTGGTATAGCACAAACTCCAAATGAATAAGACTATAGAAAAGTAATCTACATGAAGTGTTCTACTTAAATAGTGTCTATCAATGTGCACAGCCACCATGCACAGACCATGCTGTACATATCCTAATCTGGTAAGTCCAATAAGGTCTGAGTCCTATAAATCGAGAAAGGGAATAGAAGTCTGATGGAAATGTATCCTGAGTAATAAGTCCTGAGTAATGTGCAGCATGATCATGGCATGCACCTTCTGATACAATCATGATCAGGTAATCTCATAAGAAGAAATGACAAACAAAAGATAAAGGAAACTTGGGGTGGATACATGGACTACAACCCTGAAGTCAAGACCTAGATGCAAATGGACCATAGGTCAGGTGATCAGTTTAACCTTGTGACCAAGGAGGAGGGTGATGACAATCCCGAACTCATCAAGTGACTTTAGTGGTCATGTGTGGTGGGTCATGTGACAAGAAAGGATTCAAAGTCTGAATCCACTGTAGGAATGTATGACAAAGGAAAACACTATAGTAAAAATACAGGTGTGTGAGCCTCTTCAAGGAGACTCATAGTGCAAAGGTCAAAAGTTTTAAAATAAAGAGGGTCCAATGTATGGTTTCATAACACTTGGCAGCATAGCCAACTCCTTTCCAAGTCATACACCCCCACATCATTAAGGAACCTCCTCCAAACTTGACTGTACCTTCTACCAGCCTATCACTGAGCCCTTCCCCTGCCTTTTTCCACACCTACTTGTGCCCATCTGACCCTAGGTGATTGATTTTGGTCTCATCAGACCATACCATCTTCTTCCAGTCCTCTAGAGTCCAATCCTTATGAGCATAAGCAAGGTCTAGATGAGCCTTGCAATGCTTGACTGAAAGAAGAGGGCATTTTGACTTGACAACAGCTTTCATACCAGTCTTCTTCAAGTGCCTGCACACTCACTGTGGAAATGAGATTTTAACAGCATGCTAACAGTAGTTGGATACTCAACATAACTAGACCATCTGAGGATAGAATGAATAACCAGACAAAATCTGGAGGCCCAAGAAATGATGAATGATTTCAACTTCCGCTCAAACCAACCAGACTGTAACCAGAGTTGAATTGCACACCAACTCCTCTGACTGGAGGCTTCTAGGTACTTCTTCTACCCATTCTCTAACCTGATCCCTGTAGCTACTATCCAACCTCTGGGTAATGGCTGGTTCACAAACACTGCACTCTCAAAATTTTTGCTAAGTCTCACTCATACTACTATGCATATCACCATGGATATGTAACCCAGAAGCTGCAAGTTCCCCCTTACCCAACTTTGGCCAGTCCCTCATCAAGTACTTGGAAAACAAGGTGACCTTGGAACTGCCTCTCAAGCATCAAGAAGTATACCACTTCAGATTTATGCCTGAATGTCCAGGTCCTTTGGTGAGTCTCTTCTTAGATTATATATTAAGCAAACTCATGTTTGTGACTTAGATGATTGAAATACATACGTCCTTCAAGTTCTTCTGTCCTTGAACCTGAAAAGTGGTTTTGCATGAACACCAAGCTGGTCAGCCTATCCAAGTAACCATTCCTGGTCTCCTTTACATATATCTATCCAGATGGTCCCTGAAAGTGGCTCAAGTCCATCAGCAATGACAAGATGCCTGTCGCATCAACTAGTGCTGCCCTAGCTTCCCAAAAAGTAGAAGGTATGATTGACTTTCTGCCATTTTTGTTGATCCTTCAAGTCTGTTCAGTGACAAATGATGATGGAAGCACAACTGAACCAGAGAGTGAAACAGAATTTTGGGCAGCCTATAATGCTATTGGAAAGGTATGTTAGGTTACTCATTGACATCAATTTATTATTCTGATAGATGCTCAAGCAAAAGAAGGCTTAGACAAGGAACCTGATAGATTATCTGGCCATCTCGCTAAAAGTGTTATGATTGCATCATTCTCCATCGAACTTTTTACCTTTAACAAACCCTTTTGCTAGACTCAGTCCTCGAAGACGAGTCCCAACATGTATTTCGTGTCACGTGACTCATTCACACGATCACGTGATGTTCCTCTTTTGGTATGCTCCTATGTCAGTATAAACTTCCTTCAGTCACGTGATCTGACACATGTGACCACTTGTGGCACTTGCTGATTGGCTGATAGCCTATCTTCTGCTCTTCTTTCGCTATTGGCCCCTCCTTATCTTCTTATCTTTACTCATAGACGATGACTCAAGATACGCGTTCTTCGCATGGTACGATACTCTACTCCTTTTATCATAGGACAATAGCATTCGCACAGCATGGTCTGTGCACGATTTCCCATAGTATATAAACCCCATGTACATACGACTATTCCCCAGTTCTATCTACTTGATTCTACTTCCCAGGGTAGGATTTAAGGATTAACTCCTCGTCT
>JBBPMU010000705.1:0-15249 GCA_038090475.1 Wakefieldia striispora | reverse complement strand
TGACTGGTGCAAAAGTCTCTTCATAGTCAATTCCAAAGGTCTGTGTGAAGCCTTTGGTGACAAAGCGGGCTTTCTTTCTGCCATCGCTTTTAACTGCAAATACCCATCTCCCCTTGATAGGTATATGTCCTTTAGGTGGGTTGACGAGTGTCCAAACGGATCTCTTTTGTAGAGAAGTGTATTCATCTTCCATTGCTGTATGCCATCCCTTCTGATCTTCCTTCGGTAGTCTCAAGACTAAATATTGTAAGAAAGTGAAAAGAACAGCAAATTTTCAAGACGAGTGCCATAAACCAGACTCGACCAAGTGTCTAAATCTGTTTTACCATATTTTACATTACAACAGGATTTTCTTCGAATTTGATCAATAATTTACTAATATTTAAGGTTCTTAAAAAGTGAAAGACTCAGTACTTAAATAAAATCCATCTTTTATATTAATTCCATCATATTAATAAAAGAAATGTGCGAATTTTGGCCATAATTTAAGGTAACTGGGTAAATCTTAGGCATTTATATCTCTTATTTTATTTATACATCAAAATAGTGGTAAAGATAAATAAAAAAGCAAATATTTCATATAATTGGACATCTTTATAGTGTCTTGGTAGGGTTCCTGATATAGCTTGTGACAACATCATCCTCATCCATTCGTTACTGAATAGATGGTTTGTTCTAGAATATGAATCATCAAAAGACAGAGTAGATTCTTCCTGAATTGGGTCAGCACCAGATTGAATGTCCCTTTCAATCTCGATTGCAGGTTGAGAGCCATAGGCATTATCAGGGAGTATTCGTGGTCGATGCACTCTGGTTGTTGCTCTCCTTTCTAGAGTTCGTCAGTCCTGATGAGGAGCTTGACGGAAGTCTATAAAGGGTTCACTAGATTGTCTAGGAGGAAACCAATTCGAGGGTCCAGCAGATGGTATGTCCCAGATGTCATCATATTGCACTTTCTTTCATTTATGATGGTGCATGTCTCGTATATCCTTGATGTTTCCTTCATTATCCCTAAAGCATTCAGCAATGGGCATATGAAATCTCTTCTTCTCTCTTGGTGGAGGAGAAGGTGAAGGAGAAGGATTTGATAATGGAGATGATGGAGCTTTTGGTGAAGCTTCTGGGGTATCTGGGAAGAACAAAGGAGAAGATGCTTGTGATTCAGGAGGATGTTCAGAAGGAAGTCGAGGTGTGGGTGTTCTAGGAGATCCATAGAACAAAGGAGGGCTTGGAAGATTAAGATCCCATGGTTCACTCTTAGACAAAATACTCTTGGAAGGAGTATGGGAAGTGTTTGGACGTCCACCTGGTTTAAGGTCTGGTATGAGCAGAACAGTTTCACGTCTTGGTGAAGGTTCCGGAGTTTCACCAGTCTGTTCTTCTGCTTCATTATAAGGTACATTTGCAGTGTCTTCTGGAATTGGGACTTGTCTGCGATCATTCACTTTTGAACAACAAGGAAGTGTTTCTTCATCAAATGTGGCCTGTGTTGAGACATAAACTCTATGTCTGGTTTGTGACCAGAATCTCCAACCCTTCATATTTGTTTCATAGCCAATGAATATCATTTCCTCAGCTTTAGGAGAGAGTTTTGATACTCTCTGCTCTGGAGGAATAAAGACATAGGCACAACATCCAAAGATGTGGAAATACGAGAGATCTGGGATTTTCTTGTATATGGCTTCTTCAGGAGTTTTCCATTCGATTCATCGGTTAGGCTGTCTGTTATAGATGTGTAAAGTGGTCTCTAAAGCATCTTGCCAGAATACTTCAGGAAGACAGGCTTGGAATCGAAGGGACTGTGCTTTCTCCATTAAGGTACAATTAAAACTTTCAGCTCGTCCATTTTGCTGAGGGGTGTGTGGAACAGATGTTTGATGTCTGATCCCTCTAGTCACAAAGAACGACTGTACATCTTTAGATGTGTATTCCCCTCCTCGGTCTGAATGGATAGAAAGAACTCAAGAGCCAGTCTGAGTTTCAAGAAAGGTAATCATGGTGATGAGGTTAGACAGAGTCTGAGACTTGTCCCTCAGAAAGCACAAGAGGCCATAGCTAGAAAAATCATCGAGGAGAGTTAAAACATATCTCTTCCTTGATCGGGATTCCTTTGGGAAAGGTCCCATCAGATCGGTGTGTAGAAGGTGTAAAGGAGTGGAGGCATGTTTGTCAGATGATCTAAAAGACCGATCTGTCATCTTGCCTTCAGCGCAACCTTTGCAAGGTGGAGTAGAGTTTGGAAGAAGAATGGAAGGAGTTCCTTTAGAATGATGCTGAAGTTGGCATAAAGCATTCTTGGAACAATGTCCCATATGGTAGTGCCACAGTGTGAAGGTGTCCTTCATTGTAAGGGATGCAAGCTTCCCTGGAGTAATCGGAGATGACTGAAACCAGTGAACTTGATTGTTGTCCAGAAAGTGAGCAGACGCCCAAATGACCAGACAGTCATCCTTGTTCAAAATAACGGTTTCACCATTAGTGATTTGGCATTTATACCCTTGAGCTGTAAGAGTAGGAACAGATGGAAGTCTGTGTGTAGCTGAGGGAGCAAACCAAACGTCTTTGAGAATCATTGGGGATAATCCTTGAGGTCGAATAAGGATATCACCTGGACCATGCATATGGGTAAGAGTTCCATTTGCGACACTTGTGTGTCTGATCCGTTTACCAAGATGAACAAAGTCATTGAGATAAGGACTGACATGGTCTGTGCAACCACTGTCAATCATCCAATAATCTCTAGTTTGGTGTTTAATGTTCCCAACAGTATAAAGAGAAGCAAACTTTGATTCAGAGGAAGAAAATACATTGTGCTCTGTAGACAAGGGTAGTTCTCTAGGTTTCATGCCTAGGTGTCTATCAGGTGGGTTTCGTGTGGAGAGATGAATGGGTTCATAAAAGTCCCAAGCGGACCTCACTACTGGCGGCAGTGGAAGCTCTGAGACAGAAAGTCCAGGAAGAGCTTGACCCATCATCAGACCTCCGACAACATATTTTGTGCCTTTGATCTGTTTCTTCTTCTTCTTTCCTGGTGATCTGTCTCCAGGGAGAGTGGCAGGTTCCTCAGACAGAGAAGGAGGACCTGCGACATGGAAAGGGAGTGGAGGAAGAGGGATCCATGTGGAAACCATCATCGGGAGGATTGGATTCATCTTGATCCCAACCATGTTCCACTGTATCTGAGTCGAAATGTATTTCTGACATTTCATCAGACATTTGACAAATGTGGATGACATTCTCGAAATCATCTTCGATATGTCCATAGAATGGGTGTGAATCGGATATCCCAGGAGTCGAGATCATAGTGGTACCGTTTTGTACCATAGAGTTTATGATTGACTCGGTGAGTTTCCCTTTGCCTTTATCTTGCTTTTTCGTCTTCTGGTTCTGCCTTTCATTGAACCAGGCTTTCTTCTGCCTTTTGTCAGGCTGTCTCTGATGTGTTAAGTCAGGTTGGTTCTTTCCAGAGGTCGAAGCAGGATTGTTGGAATACTTTTGTTTCTTCCATTTGTTCTGCTTTGGTGGACCTGGATGACGTTGGTCCTGCTGTTAAGACCAGAACCAGATGCTTGTGGTGCCTGTACAGCAGAGATCCGAGAAGCAAGAGGGTGTTGGGTTCCAGCATGGATATCACATTCTCGAAGAATGTGAGCAGTGACAGAGTCGATGGTGAAGTCTTGTGCTTCAATCGTCTGTATAAGGGTGGATCGAAGATTGTCGAATGAATCTGGGAGCTGTGCCATGATCAACATGGCTTTGTGATTCTTGCTGAATGGTGATCCAGCAGCAGCCATTTCTGTGTAGAGTTGTTTCATCTTTGCGATGTCCTCTGCAGCAGAACGTTCCCTGATCTTCATGTGAAGAATCTTGTTAAAGGCTAAAAATTGGCCTGTGATCCCTCTATCAGCAAATCTCCTCTTCATCTTGGTCCAGTAATCAAATGTCAAAGACCAATAAATGTCCTTGGTGATTGCTGGTGTTGCATGGGTAGTTGAAGTCCCCGCAACTGCAGCTGTTTGAATTACTGTCTCCTTTTGATGTTCTTCTCCTGCTTCTTCGGACAGATCTTGATTCGATGTAAAAACTAGATATGAAAGAGCCTTCCTGTCTGTTGCTTTCCAATCATCGACATCATTGATGTTGAGAGTATGTGCAACAGAACCTGTTCCTTGACCTAAGGTGAGGAATCCAGCAAGATCCACTGATCGAAAGAGAGCTTCAATTCTCTTTGACCAAGCGTGATACGATTGTTGACCAGTGAGTTCAGGGATCTTGGCAAGAAGGGTACTCTCAATCTTGAACGAATCGTGAATCGGGAAAGGAGCCATTTATACTGAAAATCTTATTAGCTATGACAGTTCTTAGTCAGATAAACTTTCCTTATGGCGTGATCAACAAGATATCAAGAAAAATACAGCAAGTACCATAAAAGAGTCCTATACAGCATGTGATCTCAAAAGTGCCCGTGTCCTGGCCTGAGAGCGAACTCCTGCTAGTCGATTGGAGAAGGTTGCCACCTGTACTTTGGCAAGGAGGTCATAGCACTGCTCCTGTTGGAAAGGATTGGTAGACGTCCTAAGTACTCTCTGGATACGCTTGAGGTGCATGTTTCCAGGTGCTCTCTTCCACTTCTTGCGTAGGTATTGGTCCATGCCTCTATGGAACTTCCTAAGTGGAGGAGCTGGCGGGTTTCCAAATCGATGAGCATTGTGCCAGGATAAAGGGTTCACCTCGAAGTTTGGATGTACCAAAGAATCATAAAAGACTGCATGGGTATCTCCGGATTGAAAGTCATCAACAAAAGAGGTGTCAGCAGGAGGAGGGAACATATCGTGTCTATAAATCTCGAAACCGTGATGATGGGTGAGAGCTGGAGGTGTGGAGTTGTATGTCTTGATTGGCATTGGCCAACCAGCGCCTTCATAAATAGAGGAGAGAGTTTCACCTGGGAAATAGGATGAGGTAGCGAGAATAGATGCGTCCAGAGTGCTGGTCTCGACTGTCTGGAGTTTGAAAGGCTGGACAAGCCAGTTGGGAGGAGGAAAATCCTGATCCCAGAAAGGAGTGACATCTGAACCAAAATAGTAAGGTATCTCTGCTACCTTGGTTGGATCCCAGATGATATCTTCTTCACCCAGAGGTTTCAGAGTGTGAAATGTCACTATTCGATCTCCTTGCTGCTCAAGTAAGCCCATATTGATGAGGGCCCATAATTGTTGATGTTCCGTCCCCATTATCTCTAACTTGTATGTCTCCGATCTCCATGGTGTCGTGCTCTCCAGTGCGTCGTAAGAAATTGGCAGAAGTCCCAGCCGAAGGTTCCTCTCAACTTGTTTGAGAAGAATCGCCTGAGTGTTTGTCATCTTGACTTGTAAGAGACTGCGGGTTTCGTGGTCTGGCTGGAAATTCGTCTCGATGAGAGATTGGTTCTCTTTGTCGGAGCTGGAGAGGGATAGTCCTGCGGAGCTGATGGAGTGGTCGGCCATTACGTGTGTAAGGAGGAGGAGGAAGGTTGTTTAGTGATTCATTCAAAGATGGTTGAGTGCATCAAGCACATAGAAAAGCTTGTCAATCGCTAGGGATGATCGATAAAAAGCCTCAATGACTGTTGGGTTGGACTTGGTCAAAAGTCGGATGATAAGAGAACCCAAAGTCTCGGTGTCTGTGAATGAACCTATAACCTTCGCAATGGATGTGATGATGTCTCCAGGTAGAACCTAGAAGCTGTCCAAAGCAAATCTCTCCTTCTTTGAGCAGATGGCTACAAAGGAGACAAGGAATTGTGAACAGAGAATCGTTGGGAGTCTCCAAGAGAGGTGGGGAGTGAGGTGAGGGGCGAACTGTGAGAGAGGGTGATGCTGTAGTAGGAGGTGGTACTGGTATTGGACTTGTATCTGTTGTTCTCACTTCAGGAGTTTGAAGCAGTTCTCTTACTTGGTATGGTACTCTGGTAAGTGAGATGTTGAGTATCCATACACAAGGTCCAACTCGAAAGTTAAACAAGAGAGTGAGAACACCAAAGGAATCATCTGACTGAAGAAGATGATACCAGATGGCACCATCGGTCACAGCAAAGACGGCTACATCGCCAACGACTCTAGTGACTTGTCCATGTCCGATAACAGACATAGCTTGGACGATCATGGATAAGAGTCTGGTGAACCAGAAAACCTCAAAGGGCTCCATGGCTTGATCAAAAGATTGTCAAGGGATAAGAGGGCATATGCAAATAAAACAGATCTGATGATCAATCAGGGCTCATAACCTAAAGCAATCAGACCAGGTGATCGCTTTGATCTCTAATCACCTAAGTGACTAGGCTTTCGCACAGCAGAGCGAAAGGGCAGAGGTTATGGACACTAGGAGGGAGACAACTCACTAGTGTTGATCGAGGTAGATCAAAGAGTAAGCAGAGTGGTCCTTTGTGAGGTGCGAAGATGTGGTAAGACGAACAGTGTTCAAATTCTGGTTAGAGAGCTCAGAGGGAGACTCTCTGTCTTATATACTGTACAGGGAGTACGTATATAGTAATCAGTCTTATCTATCTAGAAAGGCCATAGGTGTCCTATTGGACAATATCCAAAGATAACAAAAATAGAGAGATAACTTATCTCTGTATGAAATACTGTTATCTGCCAATGGATAAGCAATCCGCTATCATATGAAATAAGACATGATAGTGGAAAAGGGTGTTTGTCAGAATGTTCTAGGGTTGCACCCTTCATATCATATTTGATATGAGTCTAGAACATCAGAACCAATCTATCGATTGTTCCATCTGAGAAACAACAGATCAGATCAAAGATCGATCTAAGATCAGGGTATCTGGAGATGAAGATCTGAAGATGAAATACCACTGATCTTGACAACTATTGACGATGCTGTTGCACTTGGAGTCAAGGTGAAGATGGTCACTGGCAATCAGCTTGCTATTGCAAAGGAAACAGGTTGGCATCTTGGTTTGGGTGACCATGTGTACCCCGCCAAGGTCTTGAAGGATTGTTCTCCTCCTGGTGGCAAGCATATGAGCCTTGATGACATGATCTTGGATGTGATGGTTTCGCTGGTGTCTTCCCCAAATACAAATATGAAATCATCAAATGTCTTCAAGGTCTTAGTCACCTGTGTGCAATGACTGGTGACAGTGCCAACGATGCCCCTGCTCTTTCCTGTGCCAACATTGGTATTGCTGTTGAGAGTGCCACTGATGCAGCTCATGGTGCCGCAGACATTGTGTTGACAGAGCCTAGGTTGTCCACCATCGTTCATGCCATCCATGGTTCGCATATCATCTTCCAGTGTATGCACAATTACTCCATCTATGCTTGTGCTGTGACTATCTGTATTTTGGTCTGCTTCACTATCTTGGCTTTTGTGTTCAAGTATGACTTCCCTCCCTTCATGGTTCTGATAATCACCCTACTGAACGATGGTACCATCATGACTTTGTCTGTTGACCATGTCTTGCCTTCCATGGCGCCAGATGCCTGGGATCTTGCCGAGATTTTCTCATATGCTATTGCATATGGCTTATATCTGACTGCTTCAACATAAGGCATTCTTCACACTGTTATATTTTTTCTTTGACTGATGTTTTTTTAGTATTGTGCTGTACAGCATCATCTACAAGACCACCTTCTATGACAAGTTCAGTGTCGACTTCAGTGGATCAGCCAGCCCCTCGGGTCCCAATGACCTGCAGATCTACACCATTGTATACTTGCAGGTTGCCATTGTTTTGCAGGCAGTTATCTTTGTCACACATTTGCACAGTTTCTTCTTCATGGGGCACCCATCTGTCACCTTAATGGTTGCATTCTGTATTGCTTAACTTATATCCTTGATCATTGCAGCCTATGGTGACTGGGGCTTCACCCAGATTCAGGGTATCTCTGGTGGATGGATTGGTATTGTGTGGGTCTGAGTAAGTGTTTTTGACATTTCCTTTCTGCTGTCTCATTGTTTTCCTAGAACATTGTCTGGTTCTCTAGACTGGATCAAGTTTGTGATGAAGGCTATGATCATAAAAAAGATGTGTGAGCATCACGACTGCAAGGTTGCAGAAGCAGCAGCTAGAGCATCTGAGGGTGGCACTCCCATCACACATACCCAATCTTGTGCCACTTCAATTCACGAGTCCATGTGTCCGAACAGTGTCTTGTTCATTCGCTGTGCTGCCTGTAAGGTTGGCTTTGGCCGCAAGGTCTTGATGAAGCCCAAGGAGTTGCAATTTTCAGCAGCATTCAGGCTCAAAGGATGGGTGTTACTTTGGCTTGCAATCCAAGTCGAACAGCAGCTTAGATGAGGCTGTATCAGGGGTGTGGATGATCTCTTTACTCTTGATAGGTTTGTGGTCTCGAGAGAAGTAATTGAGCATTGAATATCCACTTGTAATCTAGATTTTATTCTATTGTGTCCTCACATCCTGCATTCTTTTCTCTCGCTCTCTCAGTGTGACTGTAGGTGGTGCATGGTATACTGTTAGACTGTAATCATTGTTTGCCAATGGGATACTGTGACTGTGGCTTTGTGTGTGTGGTAATGTGTTGTGACCCTGTAATAGTATAGATGTGATGGCCATGTATGTCTGTGACTTACTGGATGATATGTCACAATGTGACAGTGTCAGCATTTGCTGATGTAAGATGCTGTAATGTCATTATGGCAGCTGTCATCACTGTTCCAAATCAAGTGGTTTGCAGATGAAGCACATGAATTACCCCTGTGGAGGGGGTGTTGGGAGGGGTCAAGGTTGGCTGGCAGCTGGCCTCAAATTGGTGTTAGTTGTCGTCACATCAATGACCATTGGAGCACCTCTGCCAGGCTGGGTGCCATATGAAGAATATTGGGGGGGGTTTGGTGGTGGTGGCCCTTGCAGCGGGTGGTAGTACCATTGACGCTGCAGGGGTGTCACCTTCTGCTTGTTTTGTACTTGGGGTTGTCCCCTTTCCTCTGCAAGCTTTTCAAATGCTTGCCCACATTTCATGTACTGCTCATACAGCAGTTTGTAGTACAAGCCTGTTTTCTTGTCAGCAATTATCTCTACATGAAGAGATACTTCCTGATAAATGTGGTATGATACTGCCACCTTGAGAAGGTGTACCGCTTTGCCATCAGAGACTTCTGCTTTGGTACAAAGCAGGTTGAACTTCTGCAGGAAGTCTGCTATCCAGACTTGTCCTTGCTTCAGCTCTCGAAGCTCCTTGTAGGCCTAGTGGGCTAGTATTGAGATCTGGAAAAAACCTTTTATGGTCCCTTGTAGATCTTCCCATGTGGGGTAGTCTACCAGGTCCTTGTCTAGATATTTCTCCATTAGCTATTGAGTGAATGGCTCAGCAGTTCCTTCAAACCTTAGAAGGACAGCCATAGTGAGGACAAGGTCATCCTTGAATTCAGATGCCTCCACCCAGGACTGGAAGTGGGTCCACCACATTCTGAATTTCTTTTTGTCACCATCCCACTTCCCTGGCTTGGCAAGTCTCTTGTAGGCGTCCTTTTTGCCTTTCTCTTCTAGCTGGTGAATAAATTTGCAGGCAAAGATTGACTCATTGGATTCAGGGATTGGGGTGTGTGATGAGGAGGTGGTGCCTGACATGTTTGGTGGCAGGCAGTAGTTGATGGGGGAGTGGTAAGGTTCTTCATTGATTGAAGGTGAGGAGGAACGAGAGGATGAGGGGGAGGGGGTGACATCTGATGTCTTGGCTTACTGACCTGTCTATGTGGATCTCTGGGCCTTGATCATCAGGGGAGTTCCCCTGTGAACCTTTTTAAGAGAGGTGCACCCTCTGAGGTAGGGGCAGGTTGAAAACTGTTCGTTGAAAGCAAAGTGGACCTTTGTCTGAGAGGCAGATGGGGCTGGGTAGTGATGCACACTAGTGCACATCTGAGAGAGTTCTAAGAAATGCAGGCCTGCTGCTCATTGTGCAGTCTTATCTAAGTGGTATGAAGTAGCACTCAAACAACCAAAAGAAGAGAGGAGAGAGAGGGCACTGGGCTCAAGGGGCTTTCCAGCAACATAGGCAGTAAGAAGATGGGTTTGGAAGTTGTATAGAGGAATGTTTGGAGATGGGAGGGTCCAAGTAAGAGGAGCTTTCCTTAAATCCTACCCTTGGAAGTAGAATCAAGTAGATAAGACTGGGGATACCAGTCGCAAACCTAACTACTTAAATAGTGTCTGAATATCATGCATGGACAATGCAGTGCATATCCTATCTGGGTAAGTCTGAAGTGGTCTGAGGAAAAGAAATACAGAAAGGAAATCATATGATACAAAGATTGCATATTCTGAGTCATCATCTATGAGTAAAGATAAGAAGGATAAGGAGGAGCCAATAGTGAAAGAAGAGCAGAAGACAAGCTATTGGCCAATCAGCAAGTGCCTCAAGTGGTCACGTGTGTCAGATCACATGACTGAAGGAAATTTATACTGACATAGGAGCATACCAGATGTGGGACATCATGTGACTTGAGAAGTACATGTTGGTGCTCATCTTTGAGGACTAAGCATAGTGAAAGGATTCAGTAAAGGTAAAAAGTTTGATAAAGCATGGAAATCATAACATGAACAAGTCTGGCACTGAAATGAAGTTGCCAGGTCCAGTCGAAGGTCCAGGAGGGCCAGAGGAGGTCAAGTTGAGGTCAAAGGCGATCAAATGTGAAGCACAATGCTGGAACACACTGATACAACCCAAATATGATGGGAGAAGGTCCTTGCAAGATGGCACAATAAGTGGTGCACACTGCAATCCAATATGAGTCAAAATATGACTGCTGTTACAAACGCCATTTTCAACCCTATGGAACTCCACTCTTTTTCACCCAAAGAATATGTAACACCTATGTCTAGCACATTATTTGACCCAGAACAACACTTGTTCTGAGAGTCACATGCACCCCATGTTAAGGCTGTCCAAAGGACAACATCCTATTGGTTGCCACATCCACTCTTCTTTTCATTTCTGCTTGTGCTTCCCTTCCATTCTACCACACACCTCATGCCCACACAGCATTAAGGCAGTGTACATTCTTTCATATTCCATGACATTCTAGCCAACAGCAGAACTACCTCTTATCTTCTTATCTTTTATGCCAAACATGTACATACAGCTGGCCTGTAGTATATAAACCCTAATACAACACCAAGGAACTTCACTAAAGTTCTCTTGGAGTTTTGTCTTAAAACCTTGAGCACTCTTTCACATCCTCATCTCTATTCCCTTTAACAAGCTCATTGTTTAAAGGCTTGTTTCAACTGCTAGCTGATCAAGATGGTCAGATTGAATGGAATAAGGACAAGACCGAAACAAACATACCAGCACCATCCATACGACCACATCAGCAAATCCACCCTCAAATACTGTAGACAGCCTTGGCCAGACTATGCTAGACTAGGACAGGCTGGACAGGCTTGACAGACCCTCTAGACTCTCTAGTAAGGTTCTCAACTGGCTAGAACTAGCCCAGACCCATCCTAGCCTGTCCTATGTAGTCTGGGACATTCCAGAACAGTCTGGAGTACTGGGAATGAGTGTCAATGAAATAAAGAAACCAACCCTTAGCCAGACTATCTGGGAGTCTAGAACAGACTAGGACAGACTAGGACAGACTGGAACCATGTAGAGATAATGTGAAGACTGGAGAAAGGTATCAACTATCAGTAGTATTAATTGATCACTCTAGTTTTCCTAGTATCTGACAGACACAGCAAATAGGGTTGATTCCAAAATGGAATTACAAACTAGTACTAATTAACCAAGATCTACATTGAAGCCATTTGTTGCTACCCTAGGCTTGGCATTTGTATATCCACAGCTACCAAATAAGCCAGGGACCAGGCACAAAGACTCAATGAAATGTACCTGCCCAAACAGGCCCATGTCTGGTGCAAACCCTTCATTTTGGCCGCATGGATTGGGCTTGTATTGCATTTATCCATCAAGCCAAGGATTTCAGTGTAAACCAAAAGATATTTGCCAACTTTGAAAGAAACCTCAGCCTGTCCAGACACAACCTCATCAAGTATGACCTTCAACTGTGAATAGTCAGTAATAATACAATAAGATCATAAACAAGAACAGATGGCTGTTGCAGCAACAGCCACAGAAACCCTTGGAACCTCACTCCAGAAAACTTTGGGGAAGAGTTTCCCAATGGACACAGAAACTGTGTAAAAAAATCCATGACCAAGCCTGAGAGTGCTGGATGCACCAGGTTGTTGACGTGTCCCTGTAAAAACATCAGTACACCATATCATCAAGATATCAACATACCTCTGCATCAGAACCATCTCTCAAGAACAATCTGCCACCACCTAAGAGCTACTTCATGATGTTGACATTCCATTCATGACGATGCTCAGGATCCCATTCATAACCCTGGGTGACCCATGTTCAAGCCTTCTTTCTACAGTAAGTGCAGACCACCAATTGCCAAGGTCCTCCCACAACTGTGATTATTTGTGAGTATCAGAAATAGAGAGGGAAAGATCTTACCAATCAAGTAAGGCCAGATGAATGGTGTGGCCACCAGCCTAGTAGTGTATCAGTTCTGAGATGTATGGTGCAAATTGGACCAGGACTTACCATCAGAAATCAGTAGACCTCAGGACCACCACTCTGCAATCACCTCTTCAATGTTCTCAACAGCCTTCATATTGAAGTGGGGGCACACAGGGAATGTGTTTATTGAAGTGGCATCATAGTGTGTGAAACGAGATGAAACGTCGAAGGTTGAACCTCAAACCTCAAAGGTGAAGTCTTCCCTCCAACAGGGTATCTAAACGAAATGCTCCTGACACAAAGTCAAGGAGGGGGGCATGGACACGAAGTCACATGTTCTGAACACAAAGTCCAATACTTGCAGAAAATGAGGAAAAGGATGGAGTGCCGTTTATCCTCTGGCTCAGAGTGTAGATGAATAAGAGATTCCCAGTAGCCCCTCAGAAGATCCTAAGGGGGTCTTGCCTAAAAGAAGAATACCTGGGGATATATTTCCAAATAGCAAAGACTGGGGTTACCAGTTGATGCTTCAACTACTTAAGTACAAGTCCAGCAGAGTGCACGGACCATCTATTGTAAAAGGAAAATACTAAATATGGCGAAGTGCCCTTCAGGTGTAAGACCTGGTAATCCACGTATAGTAATGTCTGTCCAATGGAAACATATCATGAGTAAAAGGAAATGAGTAAAATGCACTGCTCTCTGTGGCACGTGCCTTCTGATACGATCACAATCAGGTAACATTGTAATACTGATGACGAGAAAGATAAGAATGTTAATAAGTCGAAAAGGGGTATTCCCAAAGAGAGTGGCTGCCAGGAATAAGTCTGAAGTCTCAACTGACAGCCTATTGGCAAGTGCCACGAAATGGTCATGTGTGACAGATCATGTGACAGAAAGAAATTATACTGTCATAGGAGCGTACCAAAAGATAGACATCATGTGACGTTGAGTCATGTGATCTTCGAAATACATGTACACGGCTTTCTTCAAGGATTGCCGCAAGAAAGGTTTAAGTTCTAAATAAAGGGTGTAAAGTGTCAGAAGAAAAGCGTCTTTTAGGAATAAAATATGGGGTTCATAACAGTGTGAAAACTGCTTTGCACACTTGATGATGTCCCAGGTGGGTGGGTCATAATAATAGAGTTGCCATGGTTCTACCCCTTCCATAGCAGGGCCAACTGCTGGCATGTTGAATGTGTTGGACTGTGAGGTTGGGTTCACTTTGGGGTTTTGTGGCACAGTGGCATTCTCAGCTGGGGAAGGGGGCTGACTTTTATCTTGGAGAACTACAAGCAAATGTGAGTTAGTCGGAAAATGAGGGACAGGAAGGTGGCTTACTGTCATTATTAATCGATGTCTCTACATATGAATGACGGTCAGAGGCTTGTCACTGATGAGTTGTGAGCAACTACATGTTGAGGGACACAATTGCACTGGCAGTGTGCAGCCACAACATCTTCTGTGTGATTCAGAACATCTGTTCTCACACAAATCATTCAGTAATGATGGATGGCTATCAATGCAACAGCAGAACTTACCAAGAGGGCCAGATGTGTTGTTGTGTTTGTGGGTGGTTACAGCTCATTTGGCTAACAGTATCTGCATAGAATATGAATAGAGATTCTCTTGCAACAAACAACTCACTGTTATGAATCCATACTTTTTTCCTTGAATGATGAGATGCTTTCCTATTCACAGACATTGAACACCTTTCGCTACAGGAGCCCTCAAAGACTCCTGCCAACCTGTATTTCAAACCACGTGACTTCACATGACTTATTGGTATGCTCTTGCCTCAGTATAATTTCCTTCCTCACGTGATCTGAGGCACATGACCTCTTGTGGCATTTGCTGATTCCTGGAAGATGGGACTTCCATGGTGGTATACAAATTCCTTTCAGTCCACGTGATCTGCCACATGTGTGACACCTTTCGGCCAACTTGGGCCAGATGGACATTGGACTGTTGTTTATTGGACTTACGTTGGGGCTTATCTTTTGACCATTACCCCATGGATACTTCAGACTTCTCTTGGACCATGTTTCACTTTTCTTTCCACATCTTCTCACCAGATTCCCCAATCGTGACCATATCAGAAGACACATGCCATGGAGAGCTGTGTATGGACTTCTCACTTCTCATTGACTCATCGGACATTACTAAAGATACGCTGTCTTCAGGTGGTATGATATTGGACTTACTATATCAGGATACATACAGCTTGGTCTGTGCACAGTCTTCCCATGTAGGTAGACACTATTTAAGTAGTAGAGGATTCAACTGGAAACCCCAGTCTTATCCATTTGATCATAGGTCCCCCAAGGCCTTTGGTTTTAGGTTTACTCCCCGTCCATCAGGTACTTGGGACTCCTCCTTATCCCACTCTCAAATATTATTCACTCTCCTCTCTTTAAACTTGTTTGATTCAGAAGACGATTCCCCTATCGACAAAGGGAAGTTCTTGCATCAAGGAAGAACTTAAAGAAGTATCAAACATGGTAACCCAACTCTAGGGTTAGATTCAACCTTCAATCATCTGATCTTGTTTCACTCACCAGTTGACAGTTGTGAATCTTGGTGGTAGTTGATAGCTTGAGGGATGAGATGAGTGTGGAAGTTGCTACCACTCTTGACATGGAACAGAAATTACCTGGGCTTTGTCAATCAACAGCCTGCATGTCAGGAAGAGGGTCTTGCTGGTTATTGATGTCAACTTTATTTTGGATTGAGCATTCAGGTGCTTAGAACA
>JBBPMU010000704.1:0-15269 GCA_038090475.1 Wakefieldia striispora | reverse complement strand
AGGTCTCTATACGCCGTGGAAGAAAGATCAAACCAAGAGCGGTCGTAATGATGAGTAGGAAAGAAAAACATATCTGGGTCCGTTTCCAATTCACCAGAGAGCTGTCTCCAAATGATTTCGACGTCCCATTCCCAAGTATCTTCGAAATCCGTAACAAAGCTTGCCTTGAAAGGCTTCGTCCATCGCCACCAACACTTTCCATAAGTAGGTGCAACCTTCGGAGAAGATCCACCATGAAAGCACTAGGAGTCAGATATGGGAAACTGACATCGCTTAGTGTCTAGCAGCTCTAGCTCAAACTCAGCTCGCCGCGCAGCCCTCCCCCAGATCGACACTTCCTTCCTTTGGGAAGCAGAAGGTCTTCAGATCCCCGGACAGTGCCGGTACACCAGGGACCCTAATCTAGAGGTCACCGAAGAGGAGATTAGAGAGTTAAGAGTAGCCTTAGCCGACCCGAGATATCCAGATGAGCTTGTGGTCGATTCAGCGTCCATTCATTGGATAGCGAAAGAAGCAGGGGTAGATAAAGTAGTACTCCAGTGGTCGTCAGAAGAAGAACTCCTAACCCAGGTCATCCGGATCTGGAAAGCAAACGGCCGCCTAGTAACCAGGCCTAAATCAGTACAGGAACCCCTCCTTGTACTCCCTTCCGACGAATCACCCCTACTACCGCTTACACCTACACCAATAAAGAGAGAGCCATCTCCTCTTATCGTCCCTTTAATACTCCACCAAGTAAAAAGAGGGAACTCGGACCCTAACCAGTTCCTCCCCACCGATATAGAAGAGCAGAGAGCTAGGAATAGGAAAATCGGGACTAGGAGATGCCCCGACGACCAAGCAAACTTCTATTGCGGAGAACTAGGAAGGCTTAGAGCCAGGAGTAGTTTAAAGAGGAACCCCCAATACACCCCTTATTAAAAAATAATCACATCGCTTCTCATCCCTTTTCGCGAAAATGTCTCAATCCCTGCATAACGTTATCGAGAACGGAACCATTGATGACAAATTTGTCGCCATCTTTAACGAAATTGGCAACAATCATACCGAGATCAATGCAACCCTCGGAAACCTCAATGCCTCACTTGGAACACTCCAAGCCACCATAAACGCATTAGCGAACTGTCTGCTCACACTTGAGCAAAACCAAGGACAAAGGGCTGCCCCTCCACCACCAAGGATGGAAATGGAGGCAGAAGAAGACGACTCTGATAAAGGGTCAAAATCAAAAATTGAAATATTCACTGACCCTGGCAAATACGATGGGGACATTAAGAAGTTTGACGAGTGGTGGACAAAGATCCAAGCATAGTTAAATGTCAACAGCAAGGTGATAAAACCAAAATCATACAATGCTGTTGTAGTGGTTCTCTCCCACCTTGAAGGGCAGAAGGCAGGCACCTTTGCCCAAACCAGACTAGTGAGGGGAGCAGACTACAAGTGGGACCTGCTGGCGCAGGAAATACCCACCCAATTCTGCTCGTCGAACCAAAAGGATTGGGCCACCGCCCAAATAGAAAAACTCACCCAAGGAACAGTGAGGACAGACGAATTCCTCACCAAGTTCGAATCTCTATACCCTCAATTGGGTATAGACCAATCTCACGCAATCCAGCTGCTAGAAAAGAATACAGCAGCACGGATTATCACCCAGATATTCCGAGAAGGAAAACAAATGGCCGATTTGGCCGATTACATCACAAACATTCGACGCATCGGAAATGCGTTAGAATCTGTTTCCTATCTCCAGGGTAATCCAGGATATCAAAAGAAGGACCCCAATGCGATGGACATCGGAGCGTTGGATGATGGTTGGTGGACCACAGAGTCCATACAACAAATCAAGGTCCCCTGAGGGCAAAACAACAAGACAGGAGGCAGAAAGTGCTTCAACTGCAAAGGAGTAGGGCACACTCCAGAACAATGCCCACAACCTAAAAACCAGTGCTCATCATGCAACTGGTACGGCGGCAACCACAAGAAGGGTTGCACCAAGTCCGCTCGCCAGGTGCGAGCCACTGCCACCAGTGCTGGAACAGCACAACCTTCCACTTCAGGCACAAATGCCCAAGACCCTTTTGCCATGATCCAAGGAATGAACCTGGATCAAATAAAAGCATACTATTTCGATCTCTATGAAACAGAGAAGAAGGCGGGAAAAGCCCGTGCGACTTGATCGATCTGGGTGATCAAGCGCAACTTCTCTCCAAATATGAAAACAACTTCTTTTCTCTCCTCCCAATCGAAGAAACTTCGCAGGACGAAGAAAAAGAAAATACAAAAACAGAAAACCCGTCCGAATTCCATTATGACGTTAAACTGACAAATAATAAAAATATATCTTCTTCAAAAGCCACAGGTGACCCATTCAGGCACAGCTCGGGCTATAACGAGTGCTTAATTCCTGTACAAAATAAAAACAAAATCCCAGAACATGCCTTCATCAGATCCATGGTGATGAGCCATGAGATCAATATGAACATTCTGGTCTCTCCCACCGATTCAATCGGCTACCTCAAGGCAAAGGCGCTGCTTGACAGCGGGGCTAACACGATATTCATACATGAGGACTTCGTCAAGAAGCACTGTTTAATCGCTAAACCCCTTCGCACGCCTATCCAGGTGTATAATGTGGATGGAACTAAGAATTCTGCCAGCAAAATCTCACATTACATCGACCTCATCGTGGATTTCAAAGGTCACAGGGAAAAGGTTGAAGCCGAGATTACGAACCTTGGAAAGAATGATCTTATCCTCAGATTCACTTGGCTCAAACTTCACAATCCCGTGATAGATTGGACCACTGGTGATGTCAAAATGACAAGATGCCCAGAAGAATGCCATTCCTATGAGGAAACACAAACCCTCAACCACATTAGGGAACAAGAGATTGAATCTTATGAAAACTTCATTTCTTCATCACATGAAAACATCTTTGCCTCAGAAAAGAAAGAAGAAAAACCCATAAAAATAGAGAAAACAATTGAGGAAATGGTCCCAACTACCTACCTCAAATATAGAAAAGTGTTCTCACGAGAAGAATCCAAACGCATGCCCTTGCGCAAACCATGGGACCACGCAATCGAACTAAAGGAGATGTTCAAACCCAAAAAGGGAAGGATAATTCCCTTGAGTCCTCAGGAACAAGAGGAGGTCTCGATGTTTATCGATGACCAGCTCAAGAAGGGATACATCCACCCTTCCAAATCAGAACAAACCTCTCCTGTGTTCTTCGTGCCCAAAAAGGATGGCAAGAAGCACATGGTTCAGGATTACCGATATTTAAATGAACACACCAAAAAGAACAACTACCTGCTGCCACTCATTTTGCAGCTAGTTGATAAATTAAAACATGCAAAATTATTTATGAAGATGGACCTCCAATGGGGATACAACAATGTCCGCATCAAGGAGGGTGACGAATGGAAAGCAGCTTTCATCTGCTTCCATGGGACTTACGAACCCGTTGTCATGTACTTCAGATTATGCAACTCTCCGGCAACATTCCAAACAATGATGAACGAACTCTTTACCGATATGGATGGGGTTGTCATCGTTTATATCGACGACCTCATGATCTTTACTCCAACAGACGACGAAGAAGAACATGACAAGATCGTACTCAAGGTCTTAAAACGCCTTGAAGAAAACAACTTGTACGTTAAACCTGAGAAATGTCACTTCAAAGTGAAGGAAGTTGACTTCCTCAGCATGATCGTTGGTGTTAATGGGATCTCCATGGATCAAGAAAAAGTCAAGGCCATCCTTCAATGGCCCATCCCATGCACCATGCGACATGTTCACTCATTTCTCGGTTTGGCGAACTTCTATCGCCGATTTATTAAAGACTATGCCAAAGTGGCTAGACCACTTCATGATCTCATGAAAAAGGATACCACATTCTCGTGGACCTTCGCCTGTGACAAAGCGTTCAATATCCTAAAACATGCATTCACCATGGCCCCCATTCTTGCCTACCCCGACAACGATTGCAAATATCGCTTAGAGAGCGATTCTTCTGATTACACAACCGGCGCAGTCCTTTCCATAGAGAAAGACGGCAAATGGCACCCTGTGGCCTATAACTCTCACAATATGTCACCAGAGGAATGGAACTATCCCATAGCAGATAAGGAAATGCTGAGCGTTATCCGTTCACTCGAATTATGGCGCCACTACCTCGAAGGCGCACAATATGAATTCAAAATATGGAACAATCATCAGAACCTCACATGGTTCATGACACGACAGGACCTGAATAGACGTCAGGTGCGCTGGGCGCAGTACCTGTCCCATTTCAATTTCACATGGCATCACAAACCTGGCTCCTCCATGGGAAAAGCCGACGCACTTAGCCATTGAGAAGACCATGCAGAAGGAATAGAGGATGACAACAAAGGGGTACTAATAATACCACCTGAACAAATACATTCTACAGTCACACTCCTATACAACAGAGATGAATTCCTCACTAGGTTACAACATGAAATTATGAAACTTCCACCTTCTTCTATGAAACATCTTTCAAACCTCAGATACATTATCAAGGACTCCTTCCTTAGAAAGGAAGAGAACATTTTTGTCCCTGAAACGCTTCGCACAGAAGTCATCACGCAACACCATGACTCACCTGAAGCTGGACATCCCGGATTCGAAAAGACTATGCATCTCATTTCCAAGACGTACATTTGGCCCAGGATGGCTAATGACGTTAAATCTTATGTAAACCGGTGCAAAAGATGCGCACGCTTCAAGGGATCCAATAAACCTCCCTCGGGGCTACTCCACCCACTCGAGGTGCCATCTAAGCCATGGGAAGATATCTCAGCAGATTTCATCACGGATCTTCCCGAATCGCACAGTTATGACTCTATTCTCACAGTGGTGGACCACTTCTCCAAAGAAGTAGAGTTCATCCCATGCCACAAGACTTGCTCCTCGATGGAGCTCGCTAAACTCTATCTATTGCACATGTGGAAACAACATGGGCTTCCCTCAATGATTGTATCGGATCGAGGTCCACAGTTCGCTTCACAACTGATGCGAGACATATGCAAAGGGTTGCAAATAACCCCAAAACTTTCTTCAGCCCATCACCCTCAAACGGATGGGCAAACAGAATGCATGAACAGAGAAGTTCAGCAATACTTACGTACTTATTGTGTGGAGAAACAAAACAAGTGGTCGGACTGGCTCCCAATCGCTCAATTCTCCTATAACAGCAAGAAGCACATGGCAACAAAGTATTCTCCCTTCGAAGTCACGTGTTCATATGTTCCAAGAATGGGCATTACACCCAGATCTATGAAAACCCCTGCTGCCGAAAACTTCATCTCGGACTTCTCCGAAGTACTCGAGAAAACAAAAACAAATATAGAAAACTCGCAGCAACATATGAAAACTCAGGCGGATAAACACCGCACTGAAGCTCCTATCTATGAAAAGGGCAACAAAGTCTGGTTAGCCATGGATAATCTCCGTTTGACATGGCTATCAAAGAAGCTATCCGAGCGATGGCTAGGCCCATATGAAGTTATTTCTATGAAGGGATCGAACGCAGTCGAGCTTCGATTACCCAAATCTATGTGAATCCACCCAGTGGTAAATATCTCTAGAGTCAAACCTTATTGGGAACGACTCCCAGGCCAACCCACATACAAGCCTGGCCCTGTGTTAGTCACAGAGGATAGAGAAGAGGAATACGAAGTCGACTACATCGTTGACTCACAACTCAAAGGCAGGTGCCTTGAGTACCTTGTCCATTGGAAAGGATATGACGAAACAGAATGTACGTGGGAACCCGCTTCCAATTTAGGAAATTCGAAAGAAACAATCGAAGACTTCCATAAAAAGAAACCAGAAGCACCCCGACGTCTTAACGTCACCTTTTCTCAATTTAATTCTTATTTTAAACCTTCAGGGTCCAATTTGACCCTCTATGATGAAAAAGAAGTTCCTTTCAATTGTTTGGAACATTCAATTATGAAAACCTTTGATCATCCGGAGTCTGATCATCAGACAGGGGGTAGTGTTACAAACGCTATTTTCCTGCCCTCAGACATCCACTCTTTTTCGGACTTGACGTCCAACTATGTTGTCCCTCTCTCTAGTGCACTCTTCAATCCAGAACAACCACTGTTCTAGGACAAGGTACGCACCTCATGTCAAGGCTGTCCAAAGGACTGGATCCTATTGGCTGCCACATTTATGCTTCTTATTTTAATCTCTGGCATGATCTGAGATCTGCCACACCTCATGTACCTTTTAATTTCCATTTCATGCTTCTCTTCCATTCTGCCACACGCCTCATGCTTGACACATGTTGACAAGGCTGTGGTGTTCTCTCATATTCCATGACATTCCAGCCAATGGCAGAACACCCTCCTATCTCTTTACAAACATGTACATACAGCTAGTCTGTAGTATATAAAGCATGAATACAGAACCAAGGAACTCTAACAAAGTTCACTTGGAGTTTCTGCTTCATTCTGAGTGACATCCCCTTCACCTCATCGTCTTTCACTTTAACAAGCTCAGCTTTTGAGGCTTGTTTCAGTCGGAGTGGATGGGAGAACACGTGTTCCAGGTCCAGTAGATCCCAAATGGGGCGCATCCGGTCCAGGTGTGGGTCGTCGGGGAAGAGGTTGACAGTCGGGAGAATATGGGGGAGGGGTGGCATCATTAGGGGATATGGGAGTATCATCCAACTCATCAGGTCGGATGGGGTATGTTGGGACAGGGGCAGGTAGTAGAGGTCTGGTAGAGGGGTAGAGATGAGTGGTTCATCCCAGAGGGTGGTTCATAGGAAGCTCTGTGGGAGAGAGATAGTCCCATTGTTGGAGAGGAGAGAGGCTGATGAGGGTGGTCCGAAGGAGTGGTTGGATGTTGTTTGCTGGAAGGGTGGGAATAAATGTTCCAAACCCGACGTGGTCAAGGGCGTCGAGTATAATTCCTCCGGTGCCCTGAATGGAATAGGAGAGGGCTGCCACCCAAGATTCTCCAAGTTGGATGGGAGACCGTTGCTGGATCTCAGATGAGAGGATAGAGTTTCTGAACGCCTGGAGGAGGAGCAGGATGACCATTGACTGAGAGGATAGGGGGAGATTTGCGAGTGGGATCACAAGCGGGGGTGAAGAGATGATTGTGGCATAGAGGATGTTTCGATGGAAATGTGGAAGTCTATCTAGAAAAATAGGGACCAGGTCCAAAGTGGATAGTAAGGTGTCAAGGGGGATTTCCAAGTATGCTGTGGGGGAAGTGGGCGGGGTAACTGGCATAGAGGAGGAGGAAGGAGTAATGGTGAAATTAGAAGAGGGACGAGAGTGGAATGACTCAAGAATTGTTCCAACTGTCCACCTCAGCTGTCCAGCCAGAGTAGGTCGTGCTGGTGGAGTAGTGAAGGACAGGGGTAGTGATGTCATGGGGAGAAACAATGCCGACGGAGATTCCTTGGGGGGTAACATGGAGGATGAAGAAGAGGGTGTTGCAGGAATATTGAAGTTTGAGGGCGATGGCAAAGATGGAATAGAAAAAGAAAAGGGTGAGGCCAGAGAAGATGATGAATACGATGAGGGAGAAGGTGACTTCAATCATGTAGGGGGAAGACAAGATGGGGGAAAAGCCTTCGGGCGAGAGGCTTTATATAGGTTGAGGAGAGTCTTGGCATTTGCCAAATTGGATGGAGGTTCCCACATATTGTCAGAAGAGGGATAGCCTTTCCATTTGATAAGGAACTGTAGATTCTGTGTGGAACCCCAATGTCCCACGATAGCTTCGACTTCATATTCTTCTTCTGGTCCAAGAAGATCCGGTGGCAGGCATGAGAAGGAGGGGCCATGTTCATCAGTTTCCCAATAAGGAGAGAGGATTGAGGTGTGGAAAATGTCATGGATCTTCCAGGTGGGGGGAAGCTTGAGTTGATAGGAGACAGGAGAAATGACCTGAGTGATTTCAAAAGGTCCTTCTCGTCGAGGAGATAGTTTTCAGGATTGATAGCCAAGTTTTAAGTTCTTGTTGTCGAGCCAGACCTTTTGACCAACTTTCCAAGGGGAGAACTTGGTGGTAATATGAGACTTCATGTTGTCTTGCGCCTTTTGGTGGGCAGCAAGGGCTTCTGTTCTGGCTTCGTCGAGTTTAGTAAGACATTGTTCAGTGGCTGGGACGAAGGTGGTGCGAGAAAGAGAAGGGTAAGAGCAGAGTTCATATCTGTACATGAGAGAAAATGGGGATTGGTTGGTGACAGAATGGGCATTGGAGTTGTAGGAGAATTCAGCCATAGGGAGGAGTGACACCCACATGGTCAGTTTTCCTTTGCAAAAGATCCAGAGGTAGGTTTTGAGTTCTTGGTTTACTAGTTTGGTTTCTCCATCGGTCTGGGGATGGTAGGCAGTGGAGAGGGCGAGATTGTAGTTTAGTAGGCAGGTGAGTTCTCTAGCGAAAGCGGAGGCGAATTGAGGGCCTCGGTCAGAGATAAGCTTATTGTGTAGCCCAAATCAAGGGAAAACCTGAGAAAAGAAGAGGGCTGCCACACCCTCGGCAGTGATAGTTTTCGAGCAAGGAATGTAAATTACCCCCTTTGTAAGACCATGGTTGACCATGACCATAATAGAATCATGACCAGCTGATGGGGGAAGATCAGTGATGAGATCCACAGAGATTTGTTGAAAGGGGTGGGTCGCTTTGGAAGGAATCAGGGATAGTGGGGGGGGGGTGGGGTGAGTGATGACCTTGTTAGCCTGACAGGTGGCACAGCCAGCAATGAATTTACAAGCAAAGGTAGCCATTCCAGGCCACCAGTAGTCCCAACGGAGGAGATGGAGTAGGCGGAAGTAACTGGGGTGTCCGGCAGCAGGAGAGTCGTGAATGGAGGTGACAAGGTCCTTCCTGGTGGCGTCAGGAACATAAAGATGACCTTGGAAGAAGAGGGATCCCTCATGGAATTCCCAATCCTTGGGAGAGGCTCTGGGAAATAAAGAGCTGCTGTTCTGGAGTGCAAGCATCGCTTTCTGGACGATGGGGTTGTCGGGAGTTGATTCAGTGATTTTGTTGGCGAGGTCAGTGTCAATGGTGTTAATAAAGTGTTCTGGGTCAAGCAGGACGATGTTGTGGTTGTCCTCGGAAGTGTCAACAAAATCCTTGTGGGATAGGGCATTGGCAGGGCCCATAAAAGAGCTGGGGTGAGTGTTGTAAAGGATGTCAAAGTCCTGGAGGAATAACATCCATTGGGCGTGGTGGCGGGTGAGTTTACGTGGTTCCTTGAAATATGCCAGATTCTTGTGGTCAGTAATAATGGTCACAGGGTGTGGGGTTCCACTGAGGTACTGACGCCATTCCTCGAGGGCTTTGATTACCACGAGGAGTTCCCGATCATAGATGTCGTAATTGCACTCGGTGGGGGAAAATGTGCAGGAAAAGTAAGAGCATGGATGCAGATCACTGTTAACATCCTTTTGCATAAGCACTATGCCAGCACCAGTGAGAGAGGCGTCGGTCATGATGGTGAAGGGTTGCTGGGGATTGAAACGAGACCGAAAGTCGAAGGTTGAACTCAACACCTCAAAGGCGAAGTCTTCGCCCCTGGCGGTATCTTCGTTTGAAAAGAGAGAAAGTGCCTGTTTATCCTCTGGCTAGGAGTGTAGATGATAATAGAAGAATTCCCCAGTAGTCTCCTCAGAATTCCTAAGGAGGTCCTGCCTAGACGATAACCACCTGGGTATGATTTCGAAGTAGCAAAGACTGGGGTTACCAGTCGATGCGTCTACTCTACTTATATGTACAAGTCCGGCAGTGTGCACGGACCATCTCTATCGTAAGAGGAAATACTAAATAAGGAGAAACGTACTCGTCGGCCATATCATCGGACCGGTATCCTATCTGAGAGTCATCCGCCATTCGCTGGACGGGGATCAACAAGAAGAGAAGAAACGGAAATGAAAAGTAAAATGGAAACTCGTGTCCATGGAGATAAGAGATCTCCAAATCTCGTGAGAAAGTCTATAAGTCCAAAAGAAGGGTTATTCCCAAAGAGACGGCCACCGGGAAGAAGTCTGAAAGATCACCGATGGCCAATCGGCAAGTGCCGCAAAGTGGTCACGTGCGACAGATCACGTGACGGAAGGAAATTATACTGTCGTAGGAGCGTACCAAAAGATGAACATCAGGTGACATCGAGTCATGTGATCTTTGAAGTACATGTAGACGGCTTTCTTCAGTTGGATCGCCGCAAGAAAGGATTTCTAAGTAGAAAATTATAAAGTGTCAGTAAAAGATAGCGTCTTTCAGGAATAAAATATGGGGTTCGTAACAGGGATCAGGCATGGAAAGGACGGGTAAACAGAGGAACTGTTCCTTCAGTTTGTCGAAAGAGTGTTGCTGGTCATCCTTCCATTCCCAAACAGCAGATTTCCTGGTGAGGGCAATAACATCAGGGAAATTTTAAGGGAATGATAATCAATGATAATTGTAGATAATGGATTATATGGAATTATAATCCATTATATACCCCCCTTTGAGGATTATATAGGATTATAATCTCTTCAAAATTTCCCTGATGAAGTGGTGCGGCAATGGTGGAGAAGTTGGCGATGAATTTGCAGTAAAAATTGCAAAATCCAAGGAATGATTGGACACCCTTGACAGAGGTGGGAGGGACCCAAGACTTGATGGCAGACAGTTTTGCGGAGTCCATTCGGATTTCACCCTTGGTGATAATCATTCCTAGAAAATCAACAGATTTCTGGGAAAAAGAGCACTTTTCTAACTTGAGGTGGAGGTGGAGTTCCGCCATCCGTTCTAAGACGCAACGGGTTCGTTTGTCATGTAGGCCCTGGTCGTCCTTGGTATGAATCATGAGATCGTCCATGTACATAAATGATGAGCCATCCTTCGGCCATCATGTTGCCGAAGTAGTGGTCCATGAATGCTTGGAAAGTCAGGGGACCATTGCACATTCTGAAGAACATGATGAGAGGTTCGTATAGGCCAAATGGGGTGATGAATGCTGCTTTCCATTGGTCGCTGTCCTTGATACAAATGTTGTTGAACCCCCATTGGACATCCATCTTAGTAAAGATGTTCGATCCTTGGAGCTTATCCATGAGGTCGGGAATGAGCGGGAGAGGGTAAGCGTTCTTGACTGTGTGTTCATTGAGATATCAGTAATCCTGGCAGGGTCGGAGCTTTCCGTCCTTCTTAGCAACGAAGAAGAAGGGGGCAGCTTGTGGGGATTTTGATGGGCGAATGGTTCCTTTGTTCAGATGTTCATCGATGAACTCTCGGCAGGCCTTGGTTTCTTCAGGGTTGAGAGAGTACAGTTTGGCTTTTCGAGGAGTGAATGAGTCCTTGAGTTTGATGGCGTGGTCGAAATCGCAGGATGGAGGAATACATAAAACCTTCCTCCAGTTCGTCAAATACTTTCTTGTAGTCGTTAAATGCAGCAGGCAGCACTACTTGTGGTGCCTTCTTCTGCACTGCAATCTGTTATGATTTCATCATCCTTTCATCGAACTTGTTACTTGACAAACCCTTTCGCTAGACTCAGTCCTCGAAGACGAGTCCCAACATGTACTTCGCTATCACGTGACTCTTTCACATGATCACGTGATGTCCCTCTTTTGGTATGCTCCTATGTCAGTATAATTTCCTTCTGTCACGTGACCTGACACACGTGACCATCTGCGGCACTTGCCGATTGGCTGATAGCGACCCTTCTGCTCTTCTTTCGCTATTGGCTATTCCTTATCTTCCTTATCTTTGACTCATAGACGATGACTCACAATACACGTTCTTCGCATGGTACGATTCCTTATCCTTTTTCTCATTGGATGATAGGCTACACACAGCATGGTCCATGCACGACAGGTAGACACTATTTAAACCCATGTACTTAGTCGACTGGTTCCCCAGTCTTATCTACTTGATCATTCTTCCAAGGGAGTGATTTAAGGATAGCTCCTCGTCTACTTGGACCCCCCTTTATTCTCAACATTTCTTTCAACCCTTATCTCGACGTTCTCCTCGCCCACTTCATCTCCAGCGCTCCTCTCGAGCCCACCTCGCTAAGTTTCCTCTCTTCTTCGTTTTGTTTGAGTGCTGCTCCGCATCAAATCGTGGTTGACAGGGTTACCTTCTGGATCACTTCCAGTAGGATTTTAGCTTCTCATAATTTTCGTTGAAAACATTGTTTGATGGCTTGCTGCCTAGTGTCATAGTTGGCTTTGGATACTTGATCCAGATTCTTGTCAATAAATTGAATAAGGTAGGCTTGTGCTTCCCTTAGCGGGTCGTCGTGGCATCGGACTTTCTGTCCATGATCAAATTCGATGGTCCTGGTAGTCCAATCAATCTGAGGGTTTACCTTTACCAGCCACAGCATTCCCAAGATGACGTTTTGGGATCCACAGTTGATCACCATAAGTTCCTGTTGGTGTTCTGTGTCAGCGTAGCACAAGGTGATGAATACCTTGTGGTGGATTTCTCCAGACTTGTTCTTGGTTCCATCTACGTTCTTGGCTCCGATTGGTTCGACAAGTCGAATGAGAGGGATTCGGTTTCATATGGCAAAGTCTTGGTCGATGAAAGATCCGGTGGCTCCAGAATCGATGAGGGTGGTGGTGGTGATGATTTCTCCTGTCCTTCCTGCATAAAGGGATATGGGGACGTGTATTGCCCTATCTGCAGGAGAGGATACAAAAACGGGAGCTATTTGTACAGGAGTCCTTGTCCTTGAGGAAGTAGACGTCGCTCTACTCCTCAGTGTTGAAAATCCTCGTCTTCTTCAGCTTCTTGTTCTGGTTTGTCCATTGGGACTTCTTGCGACTTGTCTGAAAACATTTCCAGTAATCAGATCACTTGATGGGTCTTCAGTCCTCTCCCTTTCGCATAGGCAGAGAGGGGGTCAATAGGAGAGTCGTCTTCAGCAGTCCTAATCTTCTGTGGGGGAGAACGGCGGTTCTGCCCATTACGGTGCTTTCCAGCAAAACATCTGACTTTATGGCACACAAAACACATCCTCTTCTTGAAGTGTTTGGATCGTTCTGCCAGGGATAACAAGACGTAGTCCACATCCATGGCCATAGGGTCGCGGGAGCAGGAGGTGGACGAAGTCAATCCGATATAAGAGGTTCCTCCTTTCCTAAGGAGGTTGGTGCAGATGATCGCGTGATAGAAATGAGAGGCTTTCTCCAGCCAGTCATTCGCGGTCACAGGTTCCTTCTCCAAGGCTGTCATCATAGTGGCAATCTGGTGCGAAACAGCACATTTAAGAAGATCCTTGAGTACCGATTGGTCAGTGATGTCACTCCTAGAGGCTTCAAGCTGGAAGGCACTGCGGAAGGTGTTGAAGTCGCCATTGAAAGGTTTCCCTTCCATACAGATGTTGTGGAGGGTCATACGTGCAGTGTCTTTGAGGCCAGGGGGTATAAAGATGGTGTGGAAGTCCTTCTCGACCTCGAGGAGGGTATCGGCCCAGGAAGCAACGGGAGTGGTCATAACCTTATTGAGCCACACTTTGGAGAAGGTTGCCCCTCTCCCATGGTTCATCCAGTTCAGGAGGGTAATCACGATCTTCTTGTCAGTATACTTGGTGTCGTTAATGGTGAAGTAAGCTTTCATCGCCAACAGCCAATGGGAGGTGTCTTCACTCTTGCCGGAGAAGGGTTCTGGGCAAGCTGCCTTTAATTCGTCTTGAGTGGGGTTTGACATGCTGCTAGAGCTGGGAGCAGGGGAAGGGGAACAGGTAGTCGGGGTGTGCTGGGAAGATGGGAGGGTCAATTGGAACTGAAGAGGTAAAAGAGCAGGGGTGGAGCCTAGAGGGGAAGGGATGGGCGTGTAGGAGAGGGTGATGTTCAGGAGTGGTCCTCATTGAGTATCAGGAGGGGGGACTTGAGAGGATCTGGCTACTCGTCATCTGGGTTGAGTAGGAGAACGTGGGGTAGAAGTTCCAGAAGGACATGTGGATTGGTATGGGTTCAAATAGGGGGAAGCAGCGGGGAGTCAGTTGTCATCGGATGAGCTCTCTTCGGGAGGGGCTCGATACATGGCATGAAGTGGGGCAGATCCCATGTGTAACAGCAGGGATCAAGGGACAAGCTAATTCTTTTGTTATGCAGGTGTGGAACAAAGACTTCACTCGAGATCCTTTCGTACTCGTGGTGTCGTCGACAACCAGGAGCAGAGTATATGGCTATCGCTTGTAAGAGAGAAGCCCTAGTGAGTAACAAGAGACGGAAGACTGGAAGGGCTTAGCGCAGGAGGTAAGTCGAGTGACCTTCTTCAGGAGCGAAGACTTTGCAGGCAGAAGTGCATAGAATTAGCTGGGGAGCTATCTACTACAAGTCAACCCTTTATATACTAGGGGGGTTACCATAAAGGGACGATGCATAAAAGGAAATCAACAAGATGCATCGCATCGCATGTATCATAAAAGGAAATCAACAGATGATGCATAAAAGGAAACATACACATAAAAGGAAATGCGGAGTCCCATGTCCAAAAGGAGAAGCAGAGTTCCACTAAGTATAAAAGGAAAAGAGATAAATGGGACTTCCCGGTAGAAATGAGTCAGAAGTCCGGGGGCATCCGTAAACATGGGAAACAGTGGTGTTCCCATGCAAAGTCTGAAAATAACTCAGAAGTCATGGAATAGAGGGTCGTATTGACCACTGTCAATGATCTCCCAAGTGAGGTCTCTATATGCCATGGAAGAAACGTCAAACCAATAGCGATCATATGAATGAGTAGGAAAGAAAAACATATCCATGTCCATGTCTTCTTCACTGAGGAGTTGTCTCCAGATGATTTTGACATTGCGTTCCCAAGTATCCTCGAAATCTGTAACACCTCCTCTGGACCTCCTAGACCTCTATCTCATCCTGGCGACTTCATCTCGACACCAGACTGGTTCACCTCATGTTCTGGACCTTCTATTGGTCTCTGGGAGCCTGTAGGTGAGTGTGATTTGTTGGTTTTATGCTGATCTTTACAGCTCGACATGCTCTCCCTCCCCTGGTCCTTCGGGGTTGCACCTCGACATGGTGTGCTCAGATCAATTCCAGATTCATTCGAATCGATTGGGGACTGCTCTGTGAGGTCCCTGACATGCCTGTATTGCACTGGCATGTGCACTTTTCATCAGCAAACCATCCCTCCCTCTGGCCAGTGCTGGACAGTACTGGACAGTTTTCTCCAGCAAGGTACCTAACTGGCCAGAGCTGTCCAGAAAATATCAAAAAAATCCTGCCTATAAACTGGTCTCAAAAATTTTACCATAT
>JBBPMU010000703.1:0-15284 GCA_038090475.1 Wakefieldia striispora | reverse complement strand
GACCATCCTCCGAATGAGGGAATACCATCTATAGTAATGTTCGTCAGGTCTCAGACCCGGTAATCCGAGTATAGTAATGTCTGTCCGATGGAAACGTATCATGAGTAAAGGAGAATGAGTAAAATGCACAGCTCTCTATGGCATGTGCCTTCCGATACGATCACGATCGGGTAGTCTCGTAAGAAGAAATGACTAAAGATAAGAAATCGTCAATGTGTCCAAAAATAGTAAAGGGGTTATTCCCAAAGAGAGTGCTGCCGGGAATAAGTCTGAAGGTCTCGACCGACGGCAAATCGGCAAGTGCCGCAGAGTAGTCACGTGCGACAGATCACGTGACGGAAGGAAATTATACTGTCGCAAGAGCGTACCAAAAGATAAACATCAGGTGACATCAAGTCACGTGATCTTCGAAATACATGTAGGCGGCTTTCTTCAATCGGATTGCCGCAAGAAAAAGGGTTTTACTAAATAAAGGTTGTAAAGTGTCAGTAAAAGTAGCGTCTTTCAAGAATAAAATATAGGGTTCGTAACAGACAAGGCCAAGGCCAAGGAGCAGATGAGGGAGCTGTGTGTTAGGTGTGTGGTGGCAGGGATCGACTGTGTGTCTGGAGGGGGGAGGAAGGGCAAAGCCTGTGAGGCTTGCCAAAAGGCCAAGGCCAAGTGCAAGGTCCTGGGAGAGGAGAAACCAGTACGGAAGTGGAGGAGGGTGGAGGAATTGGAGGATGAGGTGGAGGTGGTGGCACAGAAGAAGGTCAAAGAAACCTTTGACAGCATTGTGGTGCCCAAGGTGGGGCCAAGTGGGAGTTGGAGGAGTGTGGAGAATGCTGGGGAGTCATGGATGCTGGTGGTCCTGGAGAGGATCACTGCCACTCTTGAGGCACAGAATTCGAGGGTTGACATGCAATTCAATGAGTTGATGGCAGAGGTGCAGAGTGTTACGGATTTCGAAGATACTTGGGATCGCGATGTCGAAATCATCTGGAGACAACTCTCTGGTGATGAACCCGTGGACATGGATACGTTTTTCTTTCCTACTCATTCCTATGATCGCTATTGGTTTGACGTTTCTTCCACGGCATATAGAGACCTCACTTGGGAGATCATCGACAGTGGTCAATACGACCCTCTGTACCATGACTTCTAGGTTACTTTCAGACTTCACATGGGAACACCGCCATTTCCCACGTTTACGGATGCCCCCGGACTTCTGACTCGCTTCTACCGGGAAGTCCCATTTATCTCTTTTCCTCTTATACTTAGCAGCTCTCCGCTTTCCTTTCTTGGACACGGGACTCTGCTTTCCTTTCTTGGACATGGGACTCCACATTTCCTTTTACACGTACGTTTCCTTTTACGCGTCTTTCGTTGATTCCCTTTTACGATACACGCGATGCGACGCGTCTTGTTGATTTCCTTTCTCATTTATTTTCCTCTATTTGTACCTCGTAGTATAAATACCCGCTGCTGTAGTAGAATAGCTCTTCAGCTAATTCTACGCACTTCTGCCTGCAAAGTCTTTGCTCCTGAAGAAGGTCGCTTGACTTGCTCTTGCGCTAAGCCCTTCCAGCTTCTCTATCGTTTATTGATGCCTTCTCTCTTACGAGCGACAGGCAATACTCTGCTCCTAGTCGTCGACGACACTACGAGTATGAAAGGATCTCGAGTGAAGTCTTTGTTCCGCACCCACGTAACAAAAGAATTAGCTCATCCCTTGATCCCTGCTACTATGCATGGGATCTGCCCAACTTCATGCCACGTATTGTTCTCCTGCTTCGGAGGACTCTTCTGACGACGAACGACCTGCTGCTTCCCCTTATTCGAATCCATACCAATCCGCACGTCCCTCTGGAACTTCCACCCTGCGTTCTGCCACCCAGCCTAGACAACAAGTAGCCGGATCCTCTCAAGTCCCCTCCCCTGATACTCGATGAGGACCTCTCCTGAATGTTACCCCCAGATACTCCCCTGTTCCTTCCCCTCTAGGTTCTGCCTCCGTTCTCTCCCCTCTCCAGTTCCAATCGACTCTCCCATCCTCCCAGCATACCCCGACCACTCGTTCCCCCTCCCCTGCCCCCAGCTCTAGCAGCATGTCCAACCCTGCCCAAGACGAACTCAAGGCAGCTTGCCCGGAACCCTTCTCCGGCAAGAGTGAAGACGCCTCCTGCTGGCTGTTGGCTATGAAAGCCTATTTCACCATCAACACCTCCAAGTATGACGACAAGAAGATCTTGATCACCCTCCTGAATCAAATGAACCAGGGAAGAGGGGCAACCTTTTCTGAATCCTGGCTCACGAAGATTATGACTACCCCCGTTACCTCCTGGACCGATACCCTCACCGACATGGAGAAGGACTTCCGCACCGTCTTTATACCCCCTGGCCTCAAAGACACTGCATGTATGACTCTCCACAACATCCGTATGGAAGGGAAACCTTTCAATGGCGACTTCAATGCTTTCCGCAGCACCTTCCAGCTCGAAGCCTCCAGGAGTGACATCTCTGATCAATCTGTACTCAAGGATCTTCTTCGTCGTGCGGTCTCGAAACAGATTGCCACCATGATGACAGCCTTAGAGAAGGAACCCGCGACTGCGAATGACTGGCTTGACAAGGCCTCTCATTTTTACCATGCGATTATTCACAACGACTTGCTCCGGAAAGGAGGAACTTCCTATATCGGATCAACTCCATCCTCGTCCTGCTACCGCGACCCTATGGCCATGGATGTCAACTATGTCTCCCTGACTCCCGAAGAGAGATCTGACCACATCAAGAAGAGGAAGTGCTTTATCTGCCACCGTGTCAGCTGTTTCGCCAGCAAGCACTGCATTGGGAAGAATCGCATTTCTATCCCACAGAAGATTAGGATTGCCAAAGAAGACTCTCCTATCGACCCCATCACCGCCTATGCAAAAGGCAAAGGACTGAAGGCTAATCAAGTGATTTCCCTTCTGGAATTATTTTCTAGTGATACTCAACAGGCCATTACGGCTGAACTGCAACACGACGACGAAGAAGACGAGGCGGATTTTCAACATTGAGGAGTAGAGCGAAGTCTGCTACCTCAAGGACAAGGACTCCTGTAACTATAGCTCCCGTTTTTGTATCCTCTCCTGCAGATAGGGCAATACACATCCCCATATCCCTTTATGCAGGAAGGACAGGAGAAATCATCGCCACCACCACCCTCATCGACTCTGGAGCCACCGGATCATTCATCGACCGAGACTTTGCCATACGGAATCGGATTCCCCTCGTCCGACTCGCCGAACCTATTGGAGCCAAGAATGTAGATGGAACTAAGAACAAAGCTGGAGAAATCCGCCACAAGGTATTCATCACCCTACACTATGCTGACACAGAACACCAACAGGAACTTATGGTGATCAACTGTGGATCCCAAAACGTCATTCTGGGAATGCCATGGCTAACGAAGGTGAATCCGCGGATTGACTGGACCAACAGGATCATTGAATTCGACCATGGACAGAAGGTTCACCGACACGACAATCCCTTGAGGGAAGCGCAAGCCTACCTCATTCGCTTTATGGACAAGAACCCGGACCACGAATCTAAGAACAACCATGATGCCTGGCAGCGAGCCATCAAAAGGCGAATTATTCAAAAAGCCAGGGAGGCCAAACTCATTCCGGAGGTTATTCGGAAGGTCACCCTATCAACCACGATTGCTGCGCAGAAGAAGCCTACGCAGGTAGCATTGCCCAACGTTTTTAAAGACTTCAAGAAAGTATTCAGCGAACCTGACGACAGGTTTATTCCTCCATCTCGAGACTTCGACCATGCCATCGAACTCAAGGACTCGTTCATTCCACGGAAGGCCAAGCCATATTCCCTTAATCCTGCCGAAACCACTGCTTGCAAGGAGTTTATCGACGAACACTTAAACAAGGGGACTATTCGACCGTCCAAATCCCCTCAAGCCGCCCCCTTCTTCTTTGTTGCTAAGAAGGACGGAAAGCTCCGACCCTGCCAGGACTATCGTTATCTCAACGAGCACACCGTCAAGAATGCCTATCCCCTTCTGCTTATCCTGGACCTTATGGACAAGCTTCGTGGATCCAATATCTTCACCAAGATGGACGTATGCTGGGGTTTCAACAACATTCGCATCAAGGACGGAGACCAGTGGAAGGCCGCATTCATTACCCCATTTGGCCTCTTCGAACCCCTCATCATGTTCTTCAGAATGTGCAATGGCCCACCGACCTTCCAGGCGTTCATGGACCATTACTTTGGCGACATGATGGCTGAGGGATTATGGGACCTGCTGATGCCCTCTCCCACAAGGACTTCGTCGACACTTCCGAGGACAACCAAGACGTCACTTTGCTCGACCTGGAACATTTCATCAATACTATTGATGCCGACCTCGCCAACAAGATTGCTGATTCCACCACCAATGACCCTATCGTTCAAAAGGCACTGCTTGCGTTACAGAATGGTAGCTCGCTTTTCCCCCGTGCCTCCCCAACGGACTGGGAATTCCACGACGGCTCCCTCTTCTTCCAAGGATGCCTCTATATCCCTGACTCTGCTCGGAAAGAGCTCGTCACCTCCATCCACGACTCCCCCACCGCCGGACACCCCGGATATTTCCGACTTCTTCATCTACTCCGCCATGACTACTGGTGGCCCGGGATGGCGACCTTTGCCCGAAAATTCATCGCCGGCTGTGCCACTTGCCAGGCTAACAAGGTGATCACCCACCCGACAACTCCGCCCCTATTCCCCATTCCCTCTAAAGCGACCCGCCCGTTCCAACAAATTTCCGTCGATCTCATTACCGATCTTCCCCCGTCATCCGGCCATGATTCTATTATGGTCATGGTCGACCATGGTCTTACTAAGGGGGTAATTTACATCCCTTGTTCTAAAACTATTACCGCCGAAGGGGTCGCTTCCCTGTTTTTCTCTCAGATTTTCCCTCGTTTCAGCCTTCATGACAAGTTGATTTCTGATCGTGGTCCCCAATTTGCTTCCGCTTTCGCTAGAGAACTCGCTCGTCTCTTGGATTACGACCTCGCCCTCTCCACCGCCTACCACCCCCAAACTGATGGCGAGACCGAACAGGTCAATCAGGAACTTGAAACTTATCTTTGGATCTTTTGCGAAGGAAAACCCTCTACCTGGGCTTCTCTCCTTCCTATGGCCAAATTCTCCCACAACTCCAACATCCATTCCATCACCAACCAATCCCCATTTTCCCTCATGTACGGCTATGAACCCCGTGCATATCCATCTCTCTCACAGACCACATTCATCCCCACCGCCGAACAACGCCTCTCCAAACTTGACGAGGCCAGAACGGAAGCCCTTGCTGCCCATCAGAAGGCACAAGACGACATGAAATCTCGCATCACCACCAAGTTTACTCCTTGGAAAGTCAGTCAGAAGGTCTGGCTCGACAACAAGAACTTGAAGCTTGGTTACCACTCCCGAAAACTCTCCCCTCGACACGAAGGACCCTTCGAAATCACCCAAGTACTCTCTCCTGTCTCTTATCAACTCAAACTTCCTCCGACCTGGAAGATACACAACGTCTTCCATGCTTCCATTCTCTCCCCTTATCGGGAAACCGATGAACACGGCCCCTCCTTCTCACGCCCGCCACCGGATCTTCTCAGATCAGAAGAAGAATACGAAGTCGAAGCCATTGTGGGACATCGGGGTTCCGCCCGGAATCTGCAGTTCCTTATCAAATGGAAAGGCTATCCATCCTCTGACAATACGTGGGAACCACCGTCCAATTTGGTACACGCCAAGACACTCCTCAACCTATATAAAGCCTCTCGACCCAAGGCTTTTCCCTCATTCCGCTCCCCTCCTACATGATCGACTTCACCTTCTCCCTCTTCGTATTCCTCGTCTTCTCCGCCCTTACTCTTTTCGTTTTCTATTCCATCTTCGCCATTGCCCTCAAACTCCAATACTCTCACAACGCCCTCTTCTTTGTCACCCACATCACCCCCAATGGAATCTCTGTCAGGATCGTCTCCCCGCACGACGTCACCACACCCATCCTCCGCTATTCCACCGGCGCGACCTACTCTGGCTGGACGGCTGAGGCGGACGGTTGGAACGATTCTTGAGTCATTCCACTCCCGTTCTTCTTCTTCTCACGTCTCTCTCTCTCCTTCATCAGGGAAATTTTAAGGGAATGATAATCAATGATAATGGTAGATAATGGATTATATGGAATTATAATCCATTATATACCCCCCTTTGAGGATTATATAGGATTATAATCTCTTCAAAATTTCCCTGATGTTCCGGTTTTATGCCAGAAAACCCGCCTTCACCTATGGCGTACTTGGAAATTCCCCTTGACGCCCTACTGGCCACTTTGGACCCCATTCCTATTTTTCTAGATAGACTTCCGCGTTTCCATCAAAACGTTTTCTATGCCGCCATCATCATGTCTCCACCACTCGCGGTCCCAATCGTGAACCTTCCCCTACCCTCTCAATTGACGGTCATCCCCCTCCTCATCCAGGCATTCCGAAACTCAATCCTTTCGTCAGAGATTCAACAACGATCTCCAATCCAACTCGGAGAATCTTGGGCGGCAGCCCTCTCCTATTCTTTACAGGGTACCGGAGGCATTATACTCAATGCCCTTGACCACGTTGGATTTGGAAACTTCATCCCTACCCTTCCCTCCAACAACGTCCAACCCCTTCTCCAAACCACCCTCATCAGTCTCTCTCCTCTCCAACGACGGGACTATATCTCATCCGCTGAGCTCCCTTCGAACCACCCTTTGGGACGAACTATGTGTCTCTACCCCACTACCAGAGCTCCTCTACCTGCCCCCGTCCCTACCTACCCAATCCGACCTGATGAGTTGGACAATGCTACCTTACCCTCTCTTGATGCCGCCCCTCCCCCATATTCTACCCACAGTGAATCTCTTCCCCGACGACCCATGCCTACCCCAAATGCGTCCCATTTGGGATCTATTGGACCCAGAACACGTATTCAGCCACCCTCTCCGGTTGTCGAACTCGACCTTGACAAGGTTAGACAATTTCTCACAACCCTCGCTGAACTCACGGAGCCGGTCTCCTCCCCCGAGCCCTCTGCCCCGCTCCCTGTCCCCCCTCCTGTCCGTCGACAAGTTCCTCGCCACCGTACTTGCTATCGTTGTGGATCTTCCAGACACCTCCAGTCTGGATGCCCCCACTATCGGTGCACCCACTGCCTTCAAACTTCCCCAGGACACCTCTCCTGGAACTGCCCCGTTGACAGACAGCAACACCCCTTCCAGACCCGACGACTTATTGATGATGATGCTCAGCCAGACTTCAATGACGAGCACATCTGAAGATAATGATTCGGTGAATCATTCTTCCAACGAGGGAGCTAATGTTACAGATTTCGAAGATACTTGGGAATGCGATGTCGAAATCATCTGGAGATAACTCTCTGGTGACGAGCCCATGGACATGGATACGTTTTTCTTTCCTACTCATTCTTACGATCGCCATTGGTTTGACGTTTCTTCCATGGCGTATAGAGACCTCACTTGGGAGATCATCAACAGTGGTCAATACGACCCTCTGTACCATGACTTCTAGGTTACTTTCAGACTTTGCACGGGAACACCGCCATTTCCCACGTTTATGGATGCCCCCGGACTTCTGACTCGCTTCTACCGGGAAGTCCCATTTATCTCTTTTCCTCTTATACTTAGCGGCTCTCCGCTTTCCTTTCTTGGACACAGGACTCTGCTTTCCTTTCTTGGACATGGGACTCCACATTTCCTTTTACGTGTACGTTTCCTTTTACGTGTCTTTCGTTGATTCCCTTTTACAATACATGCGACGCGACACGTCTTGTTGATTTCCTTTCTCGTTTATTTTCCTCTATTTGTACCTCATAGTATAAATACCTGCCGCTGTAGTAGAATAGCTCTTCAGCTAATTCTACGCACTTCTGCCTGCAAAGTCTTCGCTCCTGAAGAAGGTCGCTCGACTTACCGCCTGCACTAAGCCCTTCCAGCTTCGTTCTCTCTTCACTAACGGGCTTCTCTCTTATGAGCGATAGCCATATACTCTGCTCCTAGTCATCGCCGACACTATGAGTACGAAAGGATCTCGAGTGAAGTCTTTGTTCTGCACCCACGTAACAAAAGAATTAGCTCGTCCCTTGATCCCTGCTACTACGCACGGGATCCGCCCAACTTCACACCATGTACCGTTCTCCTGCTTCAGAGGACTCCTCTGATGACGAACGACCTGCTGCTTCCCCCTACGCGAACCCCTACCAACTTGCACGCCCCTCTGGAACTTCTTCCCTGTGCTCTCCCACACAACCTAGATGACGAGTAGCCGGATCCTCTCAAGTCCCTTCCCCTGATACTCGATGAGGACCACTTCTGAACGTTACTCCTGGGTATACCCCCGTTCCTTCCCCACTAGGATCTACTCCCGCTCTCTCTCCCCTCCAGTTCCAATCGACTCTCCCATCTTCCCAGCACACCCTGACTACCCGCTCTCCTTCCCCTGCCCCCAGCTCTAGCAGCATGTCCAACCCTGCCCAAGACGAACTCAAGGCGGCTTGCCCGGAACCCTTCTCCGGCAAGAGTGAAGACGCCTCCCGTTGGCTGTTGGCAATGAAAGCCTATTTCACCATCAATACTGCCAAGTATGACGACAAGAAGATCGTGATCACCCTCCTGAATCGAATGAACCAGGGAAGAGGGGCAACCTTCTCTGAAGCCTGGCTCACGAAGATTATGACTGGCCCCGTCACCTCCTGGACCGATACCCTTACCGACATGGAGAAGGACTTCTGCACCATCTTTATACCCCCTGGCCTCAAAGACACCGCATGCATGACCCTCCATAACATCCGAATGGAAGGGAAACCTTTCAACAGTGACTTCGATGCTTTCTGCAGCGCCTTCCAGCTCAAAGCCTCCAGGAGCGACATCTCTGACCAAGCAGTCTTAAAGGATCTTCTTCGCTGCGCAGTCTCGCGCCAGATTGCCACTATGATGACAGCCTTAGAGAAGGAACCTGCGACCTCGAATGACTGGCTTGACAAGGCCTCTCACTTCTACCACGCGATCATTCGCAATGATCTCCTCCGGAAAGGAGGAACCTCTTATATCGGATCGACCCCGTCCTCATCCCGCTACCGTGACCCCATGGCCATGGATGTGGACTACGTCTCCCTCATGCCTGAGGAGAGATCTGACCATATCAAGAAGGGGAAATGTTTTATCTGCCACTGAGTCAGCTGCTTCGCCGGCAAGCATTGCAAGGGAAAGAATCGCGTTTCTATCCCACAGAAGATTAGGACTGCCGAAGAAGACACTCCTATCGACCCCATCGCTGCCTACGCAAAAGGCAAAGGGCTGAAGCCCAACCAAGTAATCTCTCTTTTGGAACTATTTTCCGACGATACTCAACAGGCCATCCTGGCTGAACCAGAACAAGATGCTGAAGAAGACGCAGATTTTCAACATTGAGGAGTAGAGTGATGTCTGCTACCTCAAGGACAAGGACTCCTGTAACTATAGCCCCCGTTTATGTATCCTCTCCTGCAGATAGGGCAATACACGTTCCCGTATCCCTTTATGCAGGAAGGACAGGAGAAATCGTCGCCACCACCGCCCTCATCGACTCTGGAGCCACTGGATCGTTCATCGACCGAGACTTTGCCGTACAAAACCGGATTCCCGTCATTCGACTCGCCGAACCAATCAGAGCCAAGAACGTAGATGGAACCAAGAACAAATCTGGAGAAATCTGCCACAAGGTATTTGTTACTATGCACTACGCTGACACAGAACACCACCAGGAACTTATGGTGATCAACTGTGGATCCCAAAATGTTATTCTGGGAATGCCGTGGCTAACAAAGGTAAACCCGCGGATTGACTGGACTACCTGGACCATTGAATTCGACCACGGAACCAAGGTTCGCCGACACGACGACCCTCTGAGGGAAGCGCAAGCCTACCTTATCAACTTTATCGACAAGAATCTGGACCATGTATCCAGGAACAACTTCGACACTTGGCAGAGAACTGTCAAACGACGCGTCTTATGCAAACTGAAACAAGCACAAATCCTACCGGAGGTGATCCGGAAGGTGACCCTTTCGACCACGATTGCTGTGCAAAAGAAGGCCCTGCAGGTAGCGCTGCCTGATGCATTTAAAGAATTCAAGAAGGTATTCGATGAACCTGAAGACGGCTTCATCCCCCCATCACGAGACTTCGACCATGCCATCAAACTAAAGGATTCGTTCGTTCCCCGAAAAGCCAAACCTTACTCCCTCAACCCTGCCAAAACCACCACTTGTAAGGAATTTATCAAGGAACATTTGAACAAAGGAACCATTCATCCATCCAAGTCCCCTCAGGCTGCCCCCTTCTTCTTTGTCGCTAAGAAGGACGGAAAGCTCTGACCTTGCCAGGACTATCGCTACCTTAATGAACATACCGTCAAGAATGCCTACCCCCTTCCACTTATCCCCGACCTTATGGACAAGCTTTGCGGATCTAACATCTTTACCAAAATGGATGTTCGCTGGGGATTTAACAACATTCGCATCAAAGATGGTGACCAATGGAAGGCTGCGTTTATCACCCCCTTCAGCCTTTACAAACCCCTTATCATGTTCTTTGGAATGTGTAACAGTCCCCCCACCTTCCAAGCGTTTATGGACCATTACTTTGGTGACATGATGGCCGAAGGATGGCTTATCATCTACATGGATGACCTCTTAATCTACACCAAGGATGACCAGGATCTTCACGATGAACGGACCCGCCGTGTTTTGGAACGAATGGCTGAACTCCACCTCCACCTCAAACTTGAGAAATGCTCCTTCTCTCAGAAGTCTGTCAACTTTCTCGGAATGATTATTGCCAAAGGTGAAATCCGTATGGACCCAACGAAATTATCTGCTATCAAATCCTGGGTTCCCCCCACCTCCATCAAAGGGGTCCGATCTTTCCTCGGTTTTTGCAACTTCTACCAGAAGTTTATTGCCGACTTCTCTGCTATCGCCACGCCTCTCATTGCCCTTACCAAGAAATCCTCCATGTGGGAGTGGAAATTCGATCAACAGCGCTCCTTTGACCGCTTAAAGCAGAAGTTCCTTTCCCTGCTGGTCCTCTCTATGCCGGATCTGCATCACCCCTTTACCATCATGACCGATGCCTCCCTCACCGGCGCAGGAGCTGTCCTTATGCAAAAGGACGTCAATGGTGATCTTCATCCCTGCTCATATTTCTCTTGCACCTTCTCCCCCACCAAGCGGAACTATGATATCTACGATCGAGAACTACTCGCCGTTATCAAAGCCCTCGAAGAATGGCATCAATATCTCAGTGGTACTCCCCACCCCGTCACCATTATCACCGATCACAAGAACCTGGCGTATTTCAAACAACCACGCAAACTCACCCGTCGTCATGCCCGATGGATGCTCTTTCTCCAGGACTTTGATATCCTCTATGATACCCGTCCTGGCTCTTACATGGGCCCTGCCGACGCCCTTTCCCGAAAAGACTTCGTCGACACTTTGGAGGATAACCAAGACGTCACCCTTCTTGACCTGGAGCATTTCATCAATGCTATAGATGCAGATCTCACCAATAAAATCGCCGAATCGACCACTGCCGATCCTATCGTTCAAAAGGCGTTACTCGCTCTACAGAACGGTAGTTCCCTCTTCCCTCGTGCTTCCCCGAAGGACTGGGAATTCCACGAAGGATCTCTCTTTTTCCAGGGTCGCCTCTATATCCCGGACGCTGCTTGCAAGGAGCTCGTCGTCTCTATTCACGATTCTCCTGCCACCAGACATCCCGGCTACTTCCGACTCCTCCACTTGCTCCGCTGCAACTATTGGTGGCCCGGTATGGCTACTTTTGCCCGGAAATTTATCGCTGGCTGCGCCACCTGCCAGGCGAACAAGGTCATAACACACCCTACTACACCCCCTCTCTCTCCGATTCCGTCCAAAGCGACCTGCCCCTTTCAACAAATATCCGTGGATCTTATCACCGATCTGCCCCTGTCCGACGGCCATGATTCTATTATGGTCGTGGTCGACCATGGTCTTACTAAGGGGGTAATTTACATCCCTTGTTCCAAAACCATCACCGCCGAAGGGGTCGCCACCCTATTTTTCTCCCAAGTTTTCCCTTGATTCGGACTCCACGACAAACTCATATCTGATCGAGGCCCCCAATTCGCTTCTGCCTTTGCTAGAGAACTCGCCCGACTCTTGAACTACGACCTCACCCTCTCCACCGCTTATCATCCTCAAATGGACGGTGAAACAGAACGAGTCAATCAGGAGCTCAAAACCTATCTTCGGATCTTCTGCGAAGGGAAACCGTCCACATGGGCTTCCCTCCTCCCTATGGCCGAATTCTCCCATAACTCCAACGTCCACTCTGTCACCAACCAATCCCCATTTTCCCTCATGTACAGCTATGAACCCCGTGCATACCCCTCGCTCTCACGAACCACCTTCGTTCCGGCCGCCGAACAACGCCTTACCAAACTCGACGAAGCCCAAACGGAAGCTCTTGCTGCCCATCAGAAGGCACAGGACGATATGAAATCCCGCATTACCACCAAATTCACCCCTTGGAAAGTTGGTCAGAAAGTCTGGCTCAACAACAAGAACCTGAAACTCGGTTACCATTCCCGGAAACTCTCTCCTTGACGAGAGGGACCATTCGAAATTACTCAAGTACTCTCCCCCGTCTCCTACCGACTCAAACTCCCTCCTACCTGGAAGATACACGATGTCTTCCATGCTTCCATTCTATCCCCTTATCAGGAAACCGACGAACACGGCCCCTCCTTCTCTCACCCGCCACCAGATCTTCTCGGATCAGAGGAAGAATACAAAGTCAAAGTGATCGTGGGACATCGGGGTTCCACACGGAATCCGCAGTTCCTTATCAAATGGAAAGGCTATCCATCTTCCGACAATACGTGGGAACCGCCATCCAATTTGGTAAACGCCAAGACTCTCCTCACTCTATATAAAGCCTCTCGCCCTAAGGCTTTTCCCCCGCTTCGTTCCCCCCCTACATGATCGAACTCACCTTTCCCCTTGTTGTCTTCCTCGTCTTTTCCACCCTCACTGTCCTCTTCTTCTATTGCATCTTCGTCCTCGCCCTCAAAGTCCAATACTCTCGCGATTCTCTCTTCTTCGTCGCCCACGTCACTCCCCACGGAATCTCTGTCGGAATCGTCTCACCCCACAACGTCACCACCCCTGTCCTCCGTTACTCTACCGGCACCACCTACTCTGGCTGGACGGCTGAGGCAGACAGTTGGAACGATTCTTGAGTCATTCCACTCCCGTTCTTCTTCTAACTCCTCTATGCCAGTAACTCCACCGGCATCCCCTATGGCGTACTTAGAAGTTCCCCTCGACGCCTTACTCCGTACCCTTGACCCCGTTCCTATTTTTCTAGATAGACTTCCACATTTCCACCAAAACGTCTTCTATGCCGCGATCCTCGCGTCACCACCACTCTCCATCCCAATCTCGAACCTTCCCTTATCCTCCCAGGCGATGGCTACTATCCCCATCCTCATCCAGGCATTCCGCAACACCCTCCTATTGACCGAGATCCAACAACGATCTCCGATCCAACTCGGAGAATCTTGGGCGGCAGCCCTCTCCTATTCCATTCAGGGTACCAGAGGAATCATACTCGATGCGTTGGACCACGTCAGTTTTGGACCATTTGTCCTCAACCTTCCCCCCAACAATGTCCAACCTCTTCTCCGAACCACCCTCATCAGCCTCTCTCCTCTCCAACGACGGGACTATCTCTCTTCTGACAAGCTCAGTGCGCTCCACCCTATGGGATGAACCACACGTCTCTACCCCTCTGCCTGAGCTCCTCTACCCGCCCCCGTCCCAACCTATCCAATCCGACCTGATGAGTTGGACTCGTCTTCCCTACCCACTTCTAATGCCACCCCTCCCCCATATTCTACCCATGGTCAATCTCTTCCCCAACGACCCACACCTGGACTCGATGCAACCCATTTGGGACCTCTTGGACCCGGAACACATGTTCAGCCATCCACTCTGGTTGTTGAACTCGACCTTAACGAGGTTAGAGAATTTCTCACAACCCTCGCTGAACTCACAGAGCCGGTCTCCTCCCCCTCCCAATCCCCAGTCCCCATCCCCCCTCCCGTCCCCCGATGAGTTTCTCGCCTCCGTACTTGCTATCATTGTGGGTCTACCGGACACCTCCAACCCGGATGCCCCCATTATCGATGCATCCACTGCCTTCGAACCGCCCCCAGACACTTCTCTCGAAGTTGCCCAGTCGAGTGACAATGCCAACCTCCCCAGACCCGACGATTTATTGATGATGATGCTCTCCCAGACTTCGACGATGAGCACATCTGATGATAATGATTCGGTGAATCATTCTTCCGACGAGGGAGCTAATGTTATGGATTTCGAAGATACTTGGGAACGAGATGTCGAAATCATTTGGAGACAACTCTCTGGTGAACTCGGGACAGACATGGATATGTTTTTCTTTCCTACTCATTCCTATGATCGCTATTGGTTTGACCTTTCCTCCACGGCGTATAGAGACCTCACTTGGGAGATCATCGACAGCAGTCAATACGACCCTCTGTTTCATGACTTCTAAAGTTATCTTCAGACTTCGCACGGGAACACCGCCGTTTCCCACGTTTACAGATACCCCTGGACCTCTGACTCGTTTCTACCGGGAAGTCCCTTTTATTCCATTTCCTCTTTTACTTAGTGGCTCTCCACTTTCCTTTCTTGGACACGGGACTCTGCTTCCCTTTCTTGGACATGGGACTCTGCTTCCCTTTCTTGGACACGGGACTCCACATTTCCTTTTACATGTACATTTCCTTTTACGCGTCCTTCGTTGATTTCCTTTTACGATACACGCGACGCATTGCGTCTTGTTGATTTCCTTTCTCGTTTATTTTCCTCTATTTGTACCTCGTAGTATAAATACCCGCCGCTGTAGTAGAATAGCTCTTCAGCTAATTCTACGCACTTCTGCCTGCAAAGTCTTCGCTCCTGAAGAAGGTCGCTCGACTTACCGCCTGTGCTAAGCCCTTCCAGCTTTGTTCTCTCTTCGCTAACGGGCTTCTCTCTTACGAGCGATAGCCATATACTCTGCTCCTAGTCATCGCCGACACTATGAGTACGAAAGGACCTCAAGTGAAGTCTTTGTTCCGCACCCGCGTAACAGTAGGAGCAAGGATGGA
>JBBPMU010000702.1:0-15320 GCA_038090475.1 Wakefieldia striispora | reverse complement strand
AAACAAATGGCCTACTAGACGAATACTCTACTACAAAAAAAAGGTCGAGGGATCATGCACAGACCAAGCTGTGCATATCCTAATCTAGTAAGTCCGAAGTCATGCCCCGATGGGAGCGTATCCTGAGTAAGTCCGTATGAGTCAATGAGAAAGAAAGAAGTCCATACACAGCTCTCTGTGGCATGTGTCTTCCAATATGATCATGATTGGGGAATCTCCTGAGAAAATGTGGAAAGAAGAATGGAACGTGGTCTGAAAGTATCCATGGGGTAACAGTCAAAGATAAGCCCCAAGTTAGTCCAATGGAAACTCCAGTCCGATGTCTGGCTGGCCTAATCAGCTGAAACTCGTCACACGTGTGGCGGATCATGTGGACTGAAAGGAATTTATATCCCACCATGGAATGTCCCGTCTTCCAGGAATCAGTAAGTACTGCAAAGGGTCACGTGCCTCAGATCATGTGATGAAGGAAATTATACTGAGGCAGGAGTGTACCAATAGGTCATGTGAAGTCACGTGGTTCAAAATACATGTTGGCAGGAGTCTTCGAGGACATCCTGTAGCAAATCGTCTAGTGCCTGTTAAAGTGAAAGGGAAAGTATAAGTAAGCATCATTGATCAGAGAAAAAGTACGATTTTGTAGCATCACTCCCTCTTCTAGGAGTGACGTCCTCGGCACTAAACTGGTATCTTCACAATTCGAAGTCCAACCTCGTGAGGGAGGAAGGATGGGGGTCGAAGTCTGTAGAATAGTCCCTGAAAAGGGTGGTGAATTCTGAAAAGGAAATTCCTCATAGTTTTCTTGGGGCAGTGGGATGGGCTTGGTGGAATTGTTTTACCACTTCTGGGGCGTGTTTCAAGTTGTCTGCAGGTTCCCAGGTCCTGTCTGTTTCATCCCATCCTAGCCAATGGATGAGGTATTCCAATTTTCGATTTTTGTATCACGAAGCTGTGATATATTCTACTTCATGTTCTCCATACCCTTCTTCATCGATCATGATAGTGTCCAGCTTGACCTTCTTCTGGCCGGGGAGGACATCCTTGTAGGGTTTTACTCTGGAAACATTAACTGTGGAATGAATATTGAAGCTCTTTGGAAGAGCTAAGGTCACCACGTTGGGGAGAACCCTCTCAATTTTGTATGGCCCAATCCATCATTGGGTTAATTTCTTTGCTGTGTACGGGAGCTTGAGGTGCTCTGTCGAGAGCCATACTTGGTCTCGGATCTTGTAATTCGGGGCGTTTGACCTTCTTTTGTCTCCTTGTTTTTTCATTCTTTGTTGCATTTCTTCGAGTGCCCTTTTAACTGTATCATGGGCCACGTTGCAATCTTTTGTGAACGTTCCAGATCTCAATGCGTCTCCTTCAAATCCAATCTGCAGGGCGTAAGTGTGAGTGATGGCAAATGGGGTCATACCAGTTGCAGATCCTAAAGCGTTATTGTGCTGGAACTGAGCCAGCTTGACCATTCAGCCCATTCTTCTTGCTTCTTCGACACGTAAGTGCGAAGGTACTGCTCTAGTTCTCTATTGATCTGCTTGGTTTGTCCATCCGTCTGTGGGTGGTATGCAGTGGATAGTCTTTGGGTGATTCCCAGGAGCTTGCATAAGTGCTTCATGAATTCTGAAACAAATTGCAGTCCTCTGTCTGACACAATAGAGGAGGGGATGCTGTGTTGGCACCATACTTGATCTCTGAATAATTTCGCCAGTTCTAGGGAAGAAATGCTCTTCAAGCAAGGGATAAAAACCACCTCCTTGGAAAACCTGTCCACAATAACACAAATTGAGTCAAAACCTCCCGAAATGGGGAAACCAGAAATAAAATCAATACTAATATCTTCCCAAGGGCGTTCAGGAGCCTCGAGGGGGATCATTTTTCCTGCAGGTGCCTTTTGCTTACCCTTCATGAGGGTGCATGTGTTACGCGGGTGCGGAACAAAGACTTCACTCGGAGTCCTTTCGTACTCGTAGCGTCAGTGACAACTCAGAGCAGAGTATATGGCTATCGCTCGTAAGAGAGAAGCCCGTTAGCGAACGAGATAGAGAGCTGGAAGGGCTTAGTGCAGGAGGTAAGTCGAGCAACCTTCTTCAGGAGCGAAGACTTTGCAGGCAGAAGTGTGTAGAATTAGCTGAAGAGCTATTCTACTACAGCAGCAGGTATTTATACTATAAGGTACAAACAAGAGAAAATAAACATATAAGGGAATCAACCAGACGCGTTGCGTCGTGTGTATCGTAAAAGGAAATCAACAAAGGACGCATAAAAGGAAATGTACACGTAAAAGGAAATGTGGAGTCCCATGTCCAAGAAAGGAATCGGAGGTCCATATCCAAAAGAGGAAGTGGAGAGCTGCTAAGTATAGAAGGGAAAGAGATAAATGGGACTTCCTGGTAGAAGCGAGTCAGAAGTCCGGGGGCATCCATAAACATGGGAAATGGCAGTGTTCCTGTGTGAAGTCTGAAGGTAACCTAGAAGTCATGGTACAGAGGGTTGTATTGACCACTGTCGATGATCTCCTAAGTGAGGTCTCTATACGCCGTGGAAGAAAGATCAAACCAATAGCGATCATAGGAGTGAGTAGGAAAGAAAAACGTATCCATGTCCATCTCTTCTTCACCAGAGAGTTGTCTCCAAATGATTTCGATGTCTCGTTCCCAGGTATCTTCGAAATCTGTAACATTAGCTCCCCTGTCAGAAGAATGATTCACCAAATCATTATCATCAGATGTGCTCGTCATCGAAGTCTGGGAGAGCATCATCATCAATAAATTGTCAGGTCCGGAGAGGGTGGCGTCATCGGTCGACTGGGCAGTTTTGGGAGAAGTGTCCAGGGGAGGTTCGAAGGCAGTGGGTGCATCGGTAGTGGGGGCATCTGGGTTGGAGGTGTCCGGTAGACCCACAATGATAGCAAGTATGGAGGCGAGAAACTCGTCGGGGGACGGGAGGGGGGACCAGGACTGGAGATTGGGAGGGGGAGGAGACTGGTTCCATGAGTTCAGCAAGGGTTGTGAGAAATTCTCTAACCTCGTTAAGGTCAAGTTCGACAACTGGAGTGGATGGCTGAACACATGTTCCGGATCCAGGAGGTCCCAAATGGGTCGCATTGAGTCCAGGCATGGGTCGTCAGGGAATAGGTTGGTGGTGGGAAGAATATGGGGGAGGGGCGGCATCAAGAGAGGGTATGGAAGGCAGGTCCAACTCATCAGGTCGGATTGGGTAGGTGGGGATGGGGGCAGGTAGAGGAGGTCGGGCAGAGGGGTAGAGACGAGTGGTTCGTCCCAAAGGGTGGAGCGCACCGAGCTCATCAGATGAGAGATAATCCCATCGTTGGAGAGGGGTGAGACTGATGAGAGTGGTTCGAAGAAGAGGTTGGATGTGGTTGGTGGATAGGGTATGGAGGAAGAGTCCAAAGCCGATGTGGTCCAACGCATTGAGTACAATCCCTCTGGTACCCTGGATGGAATAGGCAAGGGCTGCCACCCAAGATTCTCCAAGTTGGATAGGAGATCGTTGTTGAATCTCCGATGATAAGAGGGTGTTTCGGAATGCCTGGATGAGGATGGGGATGGTCACCGTCGATTGAGAGGATAAGGGAAGGTTCAAGAGAGAGATGGAGAGGGGTGGTGACAAGATGATCGTGGCATAGAGGACATTTCGATGGAAACGGGGAAGTCTATCTAGAAAAATAGGAACTGGATCGAGGGTGGAGAGTAAGGCGTCGAGGGGGATTTCCAAGTATGCCATAGGAGAAGCAGGAGGGGTGCCTGGCATAGAGACAGAAGAATGAGAAGATGAACGGGAGCGGAAAGACTCAAGAATCGTTCCAACTGTCCGCCTCAGCCGTCCAGCCAGAGTAGGTGGTGCCGGTGGAGTAACGGAGGACAGGGGTGGTGACGTCGTGAGGGGAGACGATTCCAACAGAGATTCCGTTGGGGGTGATGTGGGCGACGAAGAAGAGGGAGTTGTGGGAGTATTGGAGTTTGAGGGCAATGGCGAAGATGCAATAGAAGAAGAAAACAGTGAGGGCAGAGAATATGAGGAAAACGACGAGGGGAAAAGTAACCTTGATCATATAGGAGGGGAGCGGAATGAGGGAAAGGCCTTGGGGCAAGAGGCCTTATATAGGTTGAGGAGAGTCTTGGCATTTACCAAATTGGACAGCAGTTCCCACGTGTTGTCGGAGGAAGGATAGCCTTTCCATTTGATAAGGAACTGCGGATTCCGTGTGGAACCCCGATGTCCCATGATAGCTTCGACTTCGTATTCTTCCTCTAATCCGAGGAGATCCAGTGGTGGACGTGAGAAGGAAGGGCCGTGTTCGTCAGTTTCTCGATAAGGGAAAAGGATAGAGGCGTGAAAGACATTGTGAATCTTCCAGGTGGGGGGGAGTTTGAGTCGATAGGAGATGGGAGAAAGTACTTGGGTGATCTCGAAGGGTCTCTCTTGTCGAGGGGAGAGTTTTCGGGAGTGGTAGCCAAGTTTCAGGTTCTTGTTATCGAGCCAGACTTTCTGACTGACTTTCCAAGGGGTGAACTTGGTGGTGATGCGGGATTTCATGTCATCCTGAGCCTTCTGATGGGCAGCAAGGGCTTCCGTTCTAGCCTCGTCCAGTTTGGTAAGGCGTTGTTCGGCGGCTGGGACGAATGTGGTTCGTGAGAGTGAGGGGTATGCATGGGGTTCATAGCCATACATGAGGGAAAATGGGGATTGGTTGGTGACAGAGTGAACGTTGGAGTTGTGGGAGAATTTGGCCATAGGAAGGAGGGAAGCCCAGGTGGTTGGTTTCCCTTCGCAGAAGATCCGAAGATAAGTTTCCAGCTCTTGATTTATGTGTTCGGTTTCACCATCGGTTTGAGGATGATAAGCAGTCGAGAGAGTGAGGTCATAATTCAAGAGTCGAGCAAGTTCTTTGGCGAAGACGGAGGCAAATTGGGGGCCTCAATCGGAGATAAGTTTGTCGTGTAGTCCGAAACAAGGGAAGACTTGGGTGAAAAAGAGGGCAGCGACCCCTTCGGCAGAAATAGTTTTGGAACAGGGGATGTAAATTACCCCCTTAGTAAGACCATGGTCGACCACGACCATAATAGAATCATGGCCATCTGACGGAGGAAGATCAGTGATGAGATCGACAGAAATTTGCTGAAAGGGGCGTGTCGCTTTTGAAGGAATAGGAGAAAGCAGGGGTGTAGTGGGGTGAGTGACGACCTTGTTGGCCTGGCAGGTAGGACAGCCAGCGATGAATTTTCGAGCAAAAGTAGCCATTCCAGGCCACCAATAGTCGCGGTGGAGCAGATGGAGAAGGTGGAAGTATCCGGGATGGCCAGTGGCCAGGGAATCGTGAATAGAGGCGACAAGCTCCTTCTGGGCATTGTCAGGAATGTAGAGGCATCCTTGGAAGAATAGGGAGCCGTCATGGAATTCCCAGTCCTTCGGGGAGGCGCGGGGAAATAGAGAACTACCATTCTGCAGGGCGAGCAGCGCTTTTTGAATGATAGGGTCGGTGGTGGAAGATTCGGCGATTTTATTAGCGAGGTCCACGTCAATAGCGTTGATAAAATGCTTGGGGTCAAGAAGGGTGACGTCTTGATTGTCCTCAGAAGTGTCGACAAAGTCCTTGCGAGAGAGGGCGTCGGCAGGTCCCATAAAGGAACCAGGGCGGGTATCGTAGAGGATATCAAAGTCTTGGAGAAATAGCATCCATCGAGCGTGACAGCAGGTGAGCTTGCAGGGTTGCTTGAAATACACCAGATTCTTGTGGTCAGTAATAATGGTGACAGGGTGAGGGGTACCACTAAGGTACTGTCGCCATTCTTCGAGGGCCTTGATGACCGCGAGTAGTTCTCGGTCGTAAATGTCGTAGTTGCGCTCGGTAGGGGAGAAGGTGCAAGAGAAATACGAACAAGGATGAAGATCCCTGTTGACATCCTTTTGCATAAGGATGGCTCCCGCTCCAGTGAGGGAGGCATCGGTCATGACCATAAAGGGGTGTTGCGGATCTGGCATAGAGAGAACCGGTAAGGAAAGGAACTTCTGTTTGAGGCGATCAAAAGAGCGTTGTTGATCGTCTTTCCATTCCCAAGCGGAAGATTTCTTGGTGAGCGCAATGAGGGGGGCGGCAATAGTGGAAAAGTCTGCAATGAATTTCTGGTAAAAGTTGCAGAAGCTGATGAAAGATCAGACGCCTTTAACTGAGGTAGGAGGAACCCAAGATTTGATGGTGGATAGTTTGGTTGGGTCCATACGGATTTCACCTTCAGCAATAATCATTCCTAGAAAATCGACAGATTTCTGGGAAAAGGAGCACTTTTTGAGTTTGAGGTGGAGGTGAAGTTCAGTCATATGTTCCAGAACACGATGGGTCCGTTCGTCATGCAGGTCTTGATCGTCCTTGGTGTGGATTAGGAGGTCATCCATGTAGATGATAAGCCATCCTTCAGCCATCATGTCACCGAAGTAGTGGTCCATAAATGCCTGAAAAGTGGGGGGGCCATTGCACATTCCAAAGAACATGATAAGGGGTTCGTAAAGGCCGAATGGAGTGATGAATGCTGCCTTCCATTGGTTGCCATCCTTGATGCGAATATTGTTAAATCCCCAGCGGACGTCCATCTTGGTGAAAATGTTGGATCCTCGTAGCTTGTCCATGAGATCCAGGATGAGTGGGAGGGGGTAGGCATTCTTGACGGTATGTTCATTAAGGTAGCGATAATCCTGGCAGGGTCGGAGCTTTCCATCCTTCTTGGCAACAAAAAAGACGGGGGCAGCTTGAGGGGATTTAGATGGATGAATGGTCCCCTTTGCCAGATGTTCCTCGATGAACTCCTTGCAAGTGGTAGTCTCGGTGGGGTTAAGAGAGTAAGGTTTTGCTTTTTGAGGGACGAACGAGTCCTTGAGTTCAATGGCGTGGTCAAAGTCTCGAGATGGGGGGATGAAGCTGTCCTTGGGTTCATCAAATACCTGTTTGAATTGTTTAAACACATCGGGCAATGCTACCTGCGGAGCCTTCTTTTGTGCAGCGATAGTAGTTGACAGAGTTACCCTCTGGATCACCTCCGGTAAGATTTTTGCTTCCTTTAATTTTCGTAGGACGCATCGTTTAACAGCTAGCTGCCATAAGTCGAAATTGGCCTTGGATACTTGGTCCGGATTCTTGTCGATAAAGCGGATAAGGTAGGCTTGCGCTTCCCTTAGGGGGTTGTCATGTCGGCGAACCTTGGTTCCATGGTCGAATTCAATGGTTCGAGTTGTCCAGTTGATCCGCAGGTTTACTTTTGTTAGCCACGGCATTCCCAAGATGACATTTTGGGATCCACAGTTGATCACCATAAGTTCCTGTTGGTGTTCTGTGTCAGCGTAGCGTAAGGTAATGAATACCTTGTGGCGGATTTCTCCAGACTTGTTCTTGGTTCCATCTACGTTCTTGGCTCCGATTGGTTCGGCGAGTCGAATGAGGAGAATCTGGTTTTGTACGGCGAAGTCTCGGTCGATGAATGATCTGGTGGCTCCAGAGTCGATGAGGGTGGTGGTGGCGACGATTTCTCCTGTCCTTCCTACATAAAGGGATATGGGAACGTGTATTGACCTATCTGCAGGAGAGGATACAAAAACGGGAGCTATTGTTACAGGAGTCCTTGTCCTTGAGGTAGCAGACGTCGCTCTACTCCTCAATGTTGAAAATCCGCATCTTCTTCGGCATCTTGTTCTGGTTCAGCCAGCATGGCCTGTTGAGCGTCGTCGGAAAACAGTTCCAAAAGAGAGATTACTTGGTTGGGCTTCAGCCCTTTGCCTTTTGCATAGGCAGCGATGGGGTCGATAGGAGAGTCTTCTTCGGCAATCCTAATCTTCTGTGGGATAGAAGCATGATTCTTCCCGTTGCGATGCTTGCCAGCGAAGCAGCCGGTATGGTGGCAGATGAAGCACTTCTTGTTCTTGATGTGTTCGACTCGCTCTGCTGGGGATAGGGAGACGTAGTCCACGTCCATGGCCATAGGGTCGTGATAGCGGGACGAGGATGGAGTCGATCCAATATAAGAAGTTCCTCCTTTCCGGAGTAGGTTGTTGCGGATGATCGCATGGTAGAAATGAGAGGCCTTGTCAAGCCAGTCATTCGCGGTCGTGGGTTCCTTCTCTAAGGCTGTCATCATGGTGGCAATCTGACGTGAGACTGCACGACGAAGAAGATCCTTGAGTACTGCTTGATCAGAGATGTCACTCCTGGAGGCTTCGAGCTGGAAGGCGCTGTGGAAAGCATTGAAGTCACCGTTGAAAGGTTTCCCTTCCATTCGGATGTTGTGGAGAGTCATACACGCGGTGTCCTTGAGGCCAGGGGGTATAAAGACGGTGCGGAAGTCTTTCTCCATCTCGGTAAGGGTATTGGTCCAGGAGGCAATGTGGGTGGTCATAATCTTCGTGAGCCAGGCTTTGGAGAAGGTTGCCCCTCTTCCCTGGTTCATTCAATTCAGGAGGGTGATCACGATCTTCTTGTCGTTATACTTGGAGTTGTTAATGGTGAAGTAAGCTTTCATCGCCAACAGCCAGCGGGAGGCGTCTTCACTCTTACTGGAGAAGGGTTCCGGGCAAGCCACCTTGAGTTCGTCTTGGGTGGGGTTCAACATGCTGCTAGAGCTAGGGGCAGGGGAGGGAGAACGGGTGGTCGGGGTGTGCTGGGAAGACAGGAGAGTCGATTGGAACTGGATAGGGGATAGAGCGGGAGTGGATCCAAGAGGAGACAGGATGGGGGTAAAGGAAGGGGTGACGTTCAAGAGGGGTCCTCGTCAGGGGTCAGGTGAAGGTAAGGAGGAGCCGGCTACTCATCGTCTGGGTTGAGTAGGAGAGTGTGGGGAAGAAGTTCCAGAGGGTTGTGCGGTTTGGTAGGGGTTCTTGTAAGGGGAAGCAGCAGGTCATTTGTCGTCAGAGGAGTCCTCCGCAGCAGGAGAACGATACGTGGTGTGAAGTTGGGCGGATCCTGTGCGTAGTAGCAGGGATCAAGGGACAAGCTAATTCTTTTGTTACATGGGTGCAGAACAAAGACTTCACTCGGAGTCCTTTTGTACTCGTAGCGTCAGCGACGACTAGGAGCAGAGTATATGGCTATCACTCATAAGAGAGAAGCCCGTTAGCGAACGAGATAGAGAGCTGGAAGGGCTTAGTGCAGGAGGTAAGTCGAGCAACCTTCTTCAGGAGCGAAGACTTTGCAGGCAGAAGTGCATAGAATTAGCTGAAGAGCTATTCTACTACAGCAGCGGGTATTTATACTATAAGGTACATAGAAACTGATGCTTCAGACTATGCAATTGCCAGAATACTGTCAATCCAGTGTTTGGATGACAAAATCTGACCCATTGCATATTTCTCCCAGACTCTGTCCTCTTCCGAGCTCAATTACAATACCCATGATAAGGAACTCCTCACCATCCATGAAGCATTCTGCACCTGGCACCACTACCTTGAAGGCTCTGGAACTCTGGTTGATGTAGTCACAGACCACAAGAACCTAGAATATTTCTCCACCACCAAACTCCTGACTTGGCAACAGGCTCGCTGGTTGGAGTTCCTCAATCAATTCAACATGATTGTTCGTTTCCATCCTGGTCACCTTGGTGTGAAACCTGATGCCCTTACTCACCATTGGGACGTCTATCCCAAAGAGGGGGATAGGGACTATGCTTGCATCAACCCACACAATTTCTGACCAGTATTCACTCAGGAGCAACTTGCATCGTCCCTTAGAGCAACATACCTAGCTGCCCCAGTACTCCAAGCAAGCACACTCTTCAACATCGAGTCTCTCCATAATGATGTCTTATCTGCTCTCCCCTCTGACCCTCTGGCTACTGCACACATGTCCAATTCCGAACCAGCAGACTCGTGTTGGAAAGTTGATTCCGACAGATTCCTATGCCTAGATGATCGCATCTACATACTGGATTCAAACGACCTCTGCCTCCAAGTCCTCCAATACAAACATGATCACCCACTCTCTGGACATTTTGGACAAAATCAGACATTGGAACTCATTCGCCACGAATACACCTGGCCTGGTATTAGGACATTTGTCAAGGAATATGTTTCCTCCTGTACCTCCTGTGCTCGTGCAAAGGTTCCTAGGCATAAGCCCTATGGTCTCCATAAACAACTCCCCATTCCTGAACGTCCTTGGAACTCCATCTCCATGGATTTCATCAAACAGCTTCCCCAGTCCTCCAGATTCACTTCCATTCTAGTCGTTGTCAACTGGCTCTCGAAGCAATGTATCTTCATCCCCATGCATGACATGGTGACATCCCCGGAGTTAGCTAAGTTGTTCCTCCATGTGTTCTCTAAGTACAGAGTTCCATCCCACATCACCTCTGACAGAGGATCTGAATTCGTATCACACTTTTTTAGGTCCCTTGGTAAAGCCCTCAACATCCAGTTACATTTCACCCGGTTACCACCTGGAAGGAAATGGTCAAACTGAGTGTATGAACCAGACCCTGGAACAGTACCTCCGCATCTATTGTAATTATCAACAGGACAACTGGTCTGAACTCCTTCCCCTTGCAGAGTTTGCTTACAACAATGCTCCAAGTGCGACCACTGGTGTTTCTCCATTCTTCACCAATACATACGATAAGGGGAGCGTCAGGGACCCAATGAGTCAGGATCGGAGTGTAGGTGAAGGCATCCTTGAGTTTCTGGAAGGCTGAATGACAGTCATCAGAGAAATTCCATGGGGTGCCTTTGTGAGTAAGGTGAGTCAAAGGAACGAGTAATTGGAGATGAAATGCTGGTAGAAATTCGTGAATCTGAGGAAGGACTGGATGTCCTTAACTTTATGTGGTTTGGGCCAGTCCTGAATAGCTTGGACTTTTTCCAGAGACATGGAGAGACCAGAGGGAGAGAGCTGGTACCTGAGATACTCAGTGGAGTCCATAGACCATTTGCATTTTTCTGGTTTGGCATAAAGTCCATGTTTGTGGAGACGACAGAGTACTTCTCGGACATGCTCCTTGTGAGCAGCTTTGTCCTTGGAGTAAATGTGGATGTTGTCCAAATAGACTATGACACAAACATCTAATAAATCAACGAAGATCGAGTTAACGAATCGCTGGAAGGCTGCAGGGGTGTTGGTTAGACCAAAAGGCTTAACCAACCACTCGAAAGAGCTGTAGCGTGTGCAGAAGGATGTCTTCCACTCGTCTCCATCAGCGATGCGAACGAGGTGATAAGCATGCTGGAGATCGAGCTTTGTGTAAATCTTGGCATGGCTTGGAGTGTCAAGGAGATTGGAGATGCAAGGGAGTGGGTAGTGATCTTTCTTCATGATCTTGTTGAGTCCTCGGAAGTTGACGCAAAGGCAGAGCAAACCATCCTTCTTGCAGACAAAGAGGACTGGCAGGGTGGCGTGAGCGGAAGAGGAAGGGTGGATAAAACCCATGGAGAGGTGCTCATTGAGGAAAGTCTGGAGGGACTCAAGTTCAGAGGGAGAGAGGGAGTAGGTGGTTCCTATGGGCTGGGAAGCACCTTCCTCTATTTCGATCTTGAGATCATGTTCACAATGAGGAGCAAGCATGGATGCTTTGCTCTTGCTGAATACATTGGCAAAGTTGTGGTATTCTGGAGGAATGGTGGAGAGATCGACAGGGGTTTCTGTGGAGGTGGAGGCAGAGTGTAGCTCAGCATCCAGGGAATGGAGTTGCAGGCTAAACTGGACAGAGCCTTCAAGGTGACAAGCCAACGCAAATGCAGCAGCATTGATGAGCACAATAGGCAGAGCTTTGCAGTCGGAGAAACGTGATGGATCAGAGGGTGTTTCAGCCGGAGGAGGTAGTTCCAGAGGCTGGGGGGGAGATCTTGTGGGGGTCAGACTGGCATGTCCAGGTGTTCGGAATGAGATACTGCTTGAAACCCAGTCAATCAACAGATTGTGGCGGGTGAGCCAGTTATGTCCTAGAACAAGGGAACAAGAACCATCTAACTGTTGAGAGATGAGACTTCAATGAAGATCTCATATCGGATCTATGATGTTTCTAACTTCAGACTTCATCATTCATACATCATATGATCTAGATCATTCTAGACTCAGATCTAGATTGATACCAGTTCTAGAGCGGTTCTAGAACTGAGGTGAGTCACTATCATATTATTCATTTCAGATGATAGTGAGATAAGAGTCCTTTATGCTATTGGATGATAAGGATGTGTATTACTCATATGATATGATGGGACTGTATCTTTAGTCATTTCTCATGACTCATCCTTATCTCTTATTGTTCTTATCCTTCCATTCTTATTGGTTGATAAGAACCTTACATATGTATGTATATAAGAGGGGATGCATATGACGATTCCCCTCAGCCAGTCAATTGACAAACTATTCCTTGGTTCATCCAGTTGTCTTCACCTTGACCTTATTCCTTGATCACTAGAATGTGAGTTATTCTCCTACATTCAACCATAACCTCTGCCTCAACTATTGCCCAGGCCTTCCACCCGCTGCATAGACAGTCAATCCTTGTTCCCTCGGATGAGAGACTAAGAGAGTTGGGTAGCTCCACCTCTTTAGGTTATGAGCCCCGGTTGATCACTGGCCTTGACATCTTTTACTTGTGCATTATCTCCCTCCATCACGCCCTTGATCATGCCAATCATGGAACCCTATGAGGTTTACTGGTTCACTTGCCTTTTGTCATTGATCTTACAGGTCATGACTGTCTTGGTGGCACATGAGGTCGTTCCCATGTTTGTGTCATATCCTGTGCACTCTGAGGCTCTCTGATCCTCCAGGCCACACTTAGAACATTCCCATCGTGCTGTATCCCTCATGTTCCTCTGTAGGCACAACTCCATTGTTCTGAACTCCAGTTATGTTCTCTTTCATCTCCATTAGTTACATTCCATTCTATGTTCCTGTGCCTTCACTTAGGAGCACAGCTCCGGTTTTTGTACATACTCAATTCCTTTTGGTTAATACTTCTCTGAATTCTGTCTCACTCAGCAACCTTAGTAATTCACATCTTTGTCACTCCATTCCTTCTCCTTCTCTGGACCTCTTGATTATTCTTCATCTTACTCAGTCTCTCCGTTCCTCTTACCAATCCGATTCCTCTCTGAGTATATAAACCTGTAGGCACTCGCTGTTTTACCTTAGTTCAAATATCATCTAAAGTATCAACTCAAATCTGACCCCTCTAACCCTCAGAGTTCTTGATGAGCTCCAACCCGACCTCTACTCTCCACTCGCATCTTATCTCTGTTCCACTTGGACTTCTATCCTACACTCGGACTTCGACCTTTGTTCATAAATACAAGGACGCACAACACATAAGTTGAAGCCAACGTCCTTCTGATTGTATCCCCAGAGTTCTGGAGATATCGGAGTTCATCCAACTAGTTGTCCTGGCTTTAACAGTTTGCCAACATCTTTGTTTTGTCATTCGCAGATGGTTACCTCCTTTACCATCTCACACATACAGACCCTTTTGGTTATTTTACTCTATTCTTTGCCTATTGTGTTGAAACAAGTATCTGGTTACTGAATATCTCCTTGACCAGAATACCCTTCGACCAGGTAGAAGAAGTTCCCTTAGCCCCAAGGGAAAACCATTGTCCAATACACATCAGGAATTGTCCAACTGCTCAGCCTGGAGGTCAACAACATCCTTCATCTCAGGATTCAAGCAAGCCACCTCCGCTTTCCCCTAGACGTCCACAGTGTCCAAGTTCACATGACTTCCAACTTCCGTGTCCTATTTGTCGTCATCCCTGCCAGGAACAGGAGGTTTGTTACGGTGAACATATTGATTCTCAGTGGCGCCACCACCATGTTTATTGGGAGGGTACACGTTTCCATCATAACTGCAGAGACTTTGCATTTGATCTACACCCAATAGCTCCAGGATATGAAGGTTACCTCTCTATTGCACCTACCCTTCAAGCAAACTTTGCTAGAGAGAGACGGGCTAGGAACCCTAATAATCCTATTAACCAACAACCCCAAGCTATTTGAACACCATCACCACCACCTGCATATCTCCCATGAAACGGTACCATCATCACCACTTGCAATGAACTCATCCCTGATCGCCCCTCACACCCTACCCCTCCTTGATTGACAGATGTCGAACAATCAGAGGATCCTAATTGAATCCATAGCCAGGAACAACAGGCTATCTCTCCCAGGTCTCTCCTTTGACAGGTTGCAGACTGTGTTGCCATGGAGACTTGAGACATACGAGTTATTGATAATGGGGACAGAACCTCAACAGTGTTTCGTCCAGGTCCATATGGACTCCCACAAGCAACAAGGAGATCGGATAGCAATCTTTCAGACTCTGTGCCCCCTGGGTGATGAGATCCCGAACCAGCCAATGAATGACTCGGATCCCCTTCTGATGTTTTTTGGGTCAGATTGCACACCCTACTGGCATCAAGACTTCCCACCAGAGGAGAGGTTGGTTCAGCCTTTCAAACTGCAGACTGCAGAGACCAACACCCTTGACACATCAATCCTCCCTTGTTCATTGTACATACTTCCTATCAGAGTCTCTCTATTCTATTTATACAGGTGCTGGATGGTCTTTCCCATCCGAGACATATGATGAAACACCACCTGCTCTGACTCATGATTATGGATTCAAGATCTATCAGAAAGATATGTTCCCAGATTTTTCTTTCTCTCAATGGATTGACAATTGGAGACACGGGGAGAACTCCGTTCGTGATGACTTCATGGACTCTATCCACAACCCGAACATCAACATAGATCCCTTATCTTGGCATAATGTCCATCATTTCAATAACCCTCCAGCTCCTCCACTTCGCAAATTTCATTGTGCCGTCAATGCTAGACTTCGACAAGAGTGGAAGAAGGACAAGAGTAACTCCCATATTGTTTGCGCTCAGAGAGTACTCAAGTCTAAATGGGCTAATCACCCAAAGGTTCGAGAATGCTGCCTCAAACTCATGAAGGGTCAGAAACAACAACAAGTTAGATGAATGTTGGGATCTATATCGCTACAGATGACAAGGTTGCTGTATAGGGAAAAGAAAGCATAGAGTTCTTGGACTTTTCTTGAAATAATATTGGATGATAGAGTTTAACCAATAAAGGCTTGTTTCTTTTGTGTGCAATCAATGAAACTAATTAAGTTCCAACAGAATGTCTTTCCCAGAAGCATCTGATTTCAAGCTTGAATCATCCCTCCTTGCCAAGATTCCTGAACTTACAGGACAAGCCACCTATTACACTTGGGCTAGGAGGATAGAAGCTCTTTTCAGATCCCTGGACCTTTCTTGTTTCATTACAGAAGATTCCGATATCTCCTCAACTCTCC